>CAUYQG010076291.1:0-11291 GCA_963574415.1 Tarsius wallacei | reverse complement strand
TTTATTTCCTGGCCTGCTCCCGTCCCCAAGTGCCATTTTAATTTTTTATAAATTACTTATTTCTGAAAATCATGCTTTATTAATGATTACACAGAAAAACTATTGTTTTATTTAATAACTTAGCCACTATATCTGAGACCAAGTGATTTAACCTATCTTCTTGGAGCTCAGTTTTTCCATCTCTAATGTAAGCTACTTGGAAGGCTCTGATGTAAAGTAGTATTTTTTAATAATTTAGGCATTGTAATTGTTTATATATCTGTGGTCAATTTATTAGTACCTAGACTTCCAAAATATCTGTTTCATCTTTGTTTTCCAGATGAGATTAATCTTTGTTTTCCAGGTGAGATGAAACATCAGTTCCTTTCATTTTAAAGTTAATGTAATAAAAGGTGACGTATATTCAGGAAATTGAATTCGGCAATTTTTTTTTTTTAGTTGGAGTCTCACTCTGTCACCCAGGCTGATGTGCAGTGGTTGGCTCACAGCCACTGCAGCCTCAACCTGCTGGGCTCAGGCGATCATTCCACCTCAGCCTTCCAAGTAGCTAGACTCACAGGCGTGAGCCACCACATCCGGCTAATAGATTGTGTTTGCTCAAAACAAAAAAAAGACAAGTAGAGGATGGGTGCAAAAATTAAGGTGATTTTAAGAGATAAGATCTAGATGCTTCTGATACTATAATGAGGTAGCATCTTAATTGGATAAAGTATTCAAATATTAAGATTGGATTATAACTATATTGGAGAAATGCATCTCTGCACTAGAATGCTTTGGCAATTAAAATTAGTAGATAGGAAGCTCACATATATTTAACTCGGAAAAAATATGTTTTTATTTTAAAAATATGCAAACTAAAAAAATGGTATTTCTCTACAACTGGTTATAACCTAAGAATGAACATTAATAACTTCCTTGTATAATATGGTTTCCTTTTTTTCTTTCTTTGTTTTTTTGTTTCTCTCTTTGTTTCATTCTTTCTTTTGGAGAAGTTTTATCCAGAGATAAGAAAGTCTGTTATTATTCTAAACTGATTTTTTTTAACTTCTTATAAAAATTTCAGAATGAGAGCAAATTCTTATGGTAAATGTTAAGATGTGGATAATGTTTCAATATGAATTGGAATTATTTTATGCTTTATCTATAGAAACAAATTTTGCTTATATTCTAGGTCAAGAAGAAATTAATACCTAATAAAGTAACTTTTAAGAAGAACCTAGCTGGAATAGAAACGTACTTTCAAAGATACTAGGAAACACTTTGCTTCACTATAAAGACATTTAACTCTCTAATGAAAATTACATAGGAAAAGAACATCTAATTTAATCAGAATTGTTTCAACTAAAATAGAAATTGAGACATGAAAGCAAGAATTTGTAGAATATGTCTGTTGACTCAAAATCCTAATTTACATCCAAATCGACTTTTTTAGTTCCAAGTTTGCCCTTTCATGATGCTACACTGAAACATTTCTTAGACTCACTGTGCAGATGGCTGGACCTAAAGCATTGCCAGAGGTAAAGGTAGTTAGTCATGAATCTAAATCACCATGTGCTATTGAAAGACTGGCTTAAATCACAGGAAAAAAAGCGAAATTCTTCTTTCACACAGTCAAGAGGAGATGATCAAGACAAATACCTAAGTAACAGAAGCTGGTGATACCAGCTGACATGGAAAATGCTGCAATCTCAGAACACACTCAAGTTTTGTGATTAAGAATTGTCTGTTGTTAGTATCTTCACAGTAAAGAGAGAAATGATTGGAAGTTAGGAGAGAACACAGGTTTTTTCCCCAATGAATGAGAAGATAAGGACCTCATCAAACTAACAAGCTTCTGCAAAGCCAAAGATACCCAACATCTTTAAAATAAAAAATAAAGAAATTGCAAAATACTTTACAAATATAAGATTAGGTATGAAGTATTATTCAGCAGGTTATTTAGTCAGACGAATGCGGAGATCATCAGGGATGTTGTTTCAGTAGAGGGTGGGTGTGAGGCCCATGAACTAGTAGAATGATATCAGAGAACTTTTGTCCTGAGGGCACTTTCTAGGTTGTGTTTGAGCTGCTGCCAAGATAAGTTCTCTTATGCTACATATGTGATCCTGCCCCTAATATTTCATTTTGACGTTGGAGATATGAGTGGGGATATGACTATATCTGGGGATATGCAAACCCATCTCAAACAATAAGGAAACAATGTAAGAGAATGCCATTTGGCCGGGGACTAGGGGCATCACCTTTGTACACAGACAACCACTATTTTAGTCATGAGAAAGAGTGATTTAAGCTGTTTCCTCTTTAGGCGGTACTTGCTAATTCAGCAGAAACTGGGACCCACATCCCCCATTACACTCTTGGTGTCTGTGTTTTGGGAAAAACAGCATTTCTGTTTTTGTTTCTTGTGCATGATACAAAATTAGCTAAAGACTAATAAGCCAAAGCAGTAACCTTGAATTTTGTGAAAGTTAAGGAAAATTTAATGCCAAGAGTTATATATCTGCAACTGAAATTAGTCCCAGTGCACCCCTTATGCGCTCAGATTGTGGGCATGCCAATAAAATACCAGAAGACATGCAATACAATGAAAATTGAATCTTTGGGTCTCCTAGCATCTTGACTTAGACAGGCCTTAACCTTGGCCTCTTGCTTCCTGCGGGGTCTGTTGCTGAGGCTGCTTAAGTGCTGGAACTATCAGGCAGCATACAGAATTTTTCAACTGAGTGAAATTAAAAATGAAACCTTCAAAGTCCTATTGATTCTAGACATGTTCTATATGCATTAAATTGAACTTAATGGACAGAGAAATGAGTATTTCACCATGTATCGGTAAGAATTATTTGTGTGAGAATAAATTGCTCACATACCCTTTATCCAGCAATATATATATATATTTATCCACATGGGGATGTAACATTAAAGCACTCTGCTGAATCTTTTAGTGATAACAGAATCAATTTTCACTCAGGCTACTTAAGTTTTGCTCATCATTACCACATCATTCATCTCTCTAAAATATAGGTGGACAAGATTTAATGAATACTGTATTGTGACCATTGGAAACACTGAATGAGACTCTAAGCATGAAGATAATATCAAAAAATGTATGGCTATGTAATAGTTATGATTTGATCATAGTTACATGTCTTCATCTGACTTGTTTCTTTGTGTTAATGTTTTCCCAGTCTTTTTTTGTGTGTGCAACCTTACTTGCTTATGCTTTTAACTGTCATCTATGTTCTTAAAACTCCTTAACCTGTATCTTGGGGTTGGCCTTGAATTTCAAACTCATATATACATTGAACTACTGGAGAGATATACTTGGATATTTTACTGTCACATGTAACCCAACATGTTTAAAGCTTAATTCATCATAATCTCACAAACCAAGACCGATTCCTTCCTTGCAGTTCAGGTCTCACTCAAGCTATACTACTTCTCAACTCCTTTATTCAGTCAGTTCTCAAGTCCTCATAATTTTATTGCCTGTGTTTAGCTCAAGAGGCTCACTTTGTTTTGTCCCTATGAGTAATGCTGTAGTGTAAACTCTCACAATCTTTTGTTTTGAGTACAGCTGCCATCCAGTATTGCTTTCATTTAGAGTCACTTTCCTCAGATACATTTTTATGTTGTAGTTAGAGTCATATACCTCTCTCCAAGTTGCACATTGGGCTAGGTAGTTCCTTGTTTAGAAATGTTCAGTGTTTTTCTGACATTTACAGACTAAAGATTAACTTCTTAACAGGGCTCTCAAGGTCCAGGCTGACTTGACTCACACCTACCTCATTTGTTCTATTTCTCAGTCTGAGTGTATTATGACTGTGCTTTTGGTATTGCTTCACACCAAGAATCTTTGTTTTTGGTGTTCCCTCAGCTGTATTTCTCTATTCCTGGTTAGCTTTTCTCATCTTTCTAGATCAAGTGCAACATCTTTTTCTCCAGAAAGCCCTCTCTGAAACTCCATTTGAAATAATAAATGGGCCAGGTGCAGTGACCCAAGCCTGTAATCCCATCACCTTGGGAGACCAAGGCGGGAGGATTGCCTGAGTCCAGGGATTCGAGACCAGCTTGGGTAACTTGGCAAGACCTCACCTCTACAATAGATCAAAAAATCAGCCGGGCGTGATAGTGCACGCCTATAATTCCGGCTACTCGGAAGGCTAAGGCGGAAGGATCGTGGGAGCCCAGCAGGTCGAGGCTGCAGTGGCCGGGAGCGGCCACTGCACTCCAGTCTGGGCGACAGAGTGAGACTCTGACTCAAAAAAAAAAAAAAGTTATTGAAATATGACATTCATGCAGAAAATGCACAAAATAAGCACCTAGCTCAAAGAATTATCATCAAAGGAACCAAGGTGAAAAAAATAGAATAAACCAAGCCTCACTTCTGCCACTTTACCCTCCTAATCATTACTCTTCTCTCCATTCTGAAAGATTAGATTTGAACATTTGAAAATTGGTAGATAGAAACTCTAAAGAACTCTCGAGGGGTTTCAAAAGTTTTCTAGCAGGCCTGTTGTCAATTTATGTTCCTGCCCTTGAGATATTTGTGATTTCCTTATCATTTTTCTTTCTTTCTTTCTTTCTTTTAAGAGACAGAATCTCACTGTGTTGCTCAGTCTGGTCCCTAACTCCTAGCCACAAGTGATCCTCCTGCCTTGGCCTCCCAAAGTGCTGCTGGGATTACAGATGTGAACCCTCATCCTCAGGCTTGTGGTTTCTTAATTAAGAAAACCAAAATTTAGCTTTTTCTTTTTTTTTTTTTTTTTTTAGTTGGGGGTCTCACTCTATTGCCCAGGCTGGCGTGCCGTAGATGATCATAGCTCACAGCAGCCGTGAACCCCTGGGTTCAGGTGATCCTTCTGCCTTGACCTCTCAAGTAAATGATACTACAGGTGCGTGCCACCATGCCTGGTTAATTTTTTTACTTTTTTGTGGAGGCGAGGTCTTGCTATGTTGCCTAGGCTGGTCTCGAACTCCTGGGCTCAAGCGATCCTCCTGCCTTGGCCTCCCAAAGTTCTGGGATAACAGGCATGGGCCACCACACCTGACTTTAGCATCTAACAATTGAGCTTAATGTTGGGCAGACTCCTGATTTTTTTTTTTTTGAGTTGGAGCCTCACTCTGTCGCCCAGGCTGGAGAGCAGTGACATGCTCATGACTACCACAGCCTCGACCTGCTGGGCTCGGGTGATCCTTCTGTTTCAGCTTTCCAAGTAGCTGAAACTACAGGCATGTGCCACCATGCCCAACTAATATTGTGATTGGTTATAGAGACGAGGTCTCACCATGTTGGTCGCCCAGGCTAGTCTCGAACCCATGGGCTCGGGCAGTCCTCTTACCACTGCCTCCCAAAGTGCTGGGATTACAGGCGTGAGCCACCACACCTAGCTCAGACTCCTGATTTTATGGTGAATATAATTTATTTTACTCTCATGGTTCAAATTTATAAATTTAAAGGTATTATTTTTTTAGATCTCAAGAGAATTTTGCTATAACGTATACCTAGGTCCACCCAGTTTCGGCTTTTATACATCTTAAATATTTGTTTCGTTGATGTAGTAAAAGTGTCTAGAACTCCAGTCATCATGGTGCAATATTCTATATTTGGATGCTGCTGAGAGTTCTCTGAGTTCACATAATTGCAGTTTAATGTAAGAAAATATGTACGTAATTATAATACAAAGTGAAAGCAATAAGAACATAAGGGAAAAGTAAAATGTTTTTTTCTAATGCGAGGCTCTGGAAGTCACTTAAATCATGAAGGTTTCCTAGAGGAGAGATATAACATATGAGATTTGAACACACAGAAAGGGAAGGTCAGATGGAGAAAACAGCCGAAACCAAAAGCTAGGTAAGGGGCAAAGGAATGTGTTAAGAACATAAAGAGAAAATCTCAACATGGTAAATATGTAAATGTGGGGTATACATATGAGTATAAACCCAACACCAGGGCATGGCCCTGTCTGTGTGTACAGAGATTGGGGTTTAGATAATTAGGAATCCTGAGACTGATGTCATCAATACTTAGCTCTAGAATAGACTACTCTACAGTAATGTATTGTGTGGAATGGTTGAGACTCAGGAGATGGGAATTGCGGGGAGGTTAAACTGTTTCAGACACAAGATCAAAGCCTGGACTAGCATAGTTGCAGTTGTAGAGAATGGAAGCAGACTACACATTTGAAGAACTTGTTCAGTCATTCATTACTAGATTTTTGAGCTTCTATTTTGTGTGATAACTTTAACTTGTTTATATTAAGGATGAGTTTTTCTCTAATGAAGACACCTGACTTCCAAAAGAAATGGGCTGAAGTTCATATAAGTAAAAACAAGGTTCATGTACCTTTCCTATTTATTTATTTATTTTTGAGTCAGAGTCTCCCTTTGTCTCTCAGGCTGGAGTGCAGTGGCACACTCACAGCCACCACAGCCTCAACCTGCTGGGCTCAGGCGATCCTTCCATCTCAGCCTTCCAAGTAGCTGGAACCACAGGTGTGGACCACCAAATCTTTTGATGGTGTCTCACCATGTTGCCTAGGCTGGTGTCGAACCCTTGGGCTCAGGCAAGCCTTTCGCCTCTGCCTCCCAAAGTGCTGGTATTAAAAGCATGAACCACTGCGCCCTACCATGTACCTTTCCATTCATCTGATCGTCATTTGTTAATTGCCTCTCATTAATAATTACTGTGCTAGGGGTTATAGGAAATAAAAAAGATACCCTGATCCTCTTTCTTAGAGGACTTTGCAGTCCTTAGTCTAAGGCAGACTCAAATAACTATTCAGTTAAAATATACTAAGTAAATATTATTTTAATATTTAATAAAATATTAAGAGAATAAGACATGCTTTATTAGTCTAATTTTGGGATTTGGTGACGTGGCAGAGAAGAAGAGAAAAAAGACCAGGGAAAGATAAAGAGGCACAGAAGAACAGATGCAGAGAAAAAGGAATACTTACTTATGTTTTGGAGGTATACACATACCAGGCATGCTCCTAGTCACAAACGGATTGCTTGTCAAAGTTAATGTATTTATTAGCTTTCAAATTAAATATAACCTGTTGGTTCTAGAAACATGGTTAAATTTTTCTATGATTTGAAGTATTTTTGCCTGTGTCATAGCAGCTCATGGATTTTTTTTTTTTCTGTTTTTGATAATTTCTTACTTTTACTAGGCAGGGACAAGAGTAAGGTTCTTCTGCCCTGAAATAGCTTATTTATATTCACAATTATATAGCAGAGGTTACCATTCTTAGCGTTCTTCAGTTCCTTACAATTTAGATGTTTTTAAATGTGTATTCTCCTTTGTATATATGCTTTAAATAAAGCTTATTGGTTTTCAGACATTCATGACTGCTTGCCAATCTTTTTTTACTTTAAGAGAAATGGCTACCACTTTTGCTCGCCTGTGCCAACAAGTTGATATTACTCAAAGACATCTGGAAGAAGAAATTGCTAGATTATCCAAAGAAATAGAACAGTTGGAGAAAATACAAAACAATTCAAAGCTTTTAAGGTATTTAAAGTTTTTTTCTCAACAATTTGAATATTTACTAGACTCATTACCAAATTATATTTATGTGTAGGTTTATAAAACCTACAGCTTTTTATGTTGGTTTAAATTTAAATCTTCCATATTTAATTCCATACATTTTACAATTTCAGCGAAAGCTAATTTCAACAAGAAAACAAATCTGAATGAAAAGACATTAAATAGATTTAAACTTACTCTTTTTAAGCCTATATTAGTCACTTGTTAGAGCAGAAGTTCTGTAATTAAAAATGAGTTTTTGTATTGTATGGCCAAGAACCATAACTTCTTTTCTCATTGAGACCATTATACTTAAATTTGAAGCAACAAGCTAAACAAGATTTCCTGATAAAATGTGGATTTCTGGTTTGATATGATTCATTATGGACTATTTGGAGTCCAATAAAATTTGCTTTTGGGGATAGACAGGAAGTGTCACCATTAGGTCTATAGTTGGCAATTCATTTATGTGCTTTTTGAAGACAGGGTTTCACTCTGTCATCCAGGCTGGAGTGCAGTGGTGCGATCCCAGCTCACTGCAGCCTCCGCCTCTTGGACTCAGTGAACCTCCCATCTCAGTCTCACAAGTAGCTGAGACTAGAGGTGTGCACCACCATGCCTGGCTAATTTTTTTATTTTTATTTTTTTGTAGAGATGAATTCTCACTATATTGTCCAGGCTGGTCTGGAACTTCTGGGCTCAAGTGATCCTCCTGCTTCAGACTCCCAAAGTGCTGGGATTACAGGCGTGAGCCACCATCCCTGGAAGTTCTTATTTTCAACTTTCTTACCCATTAGCTAGCTTGCCAGCATGTGTGGGAGAGTCATTACACTTCATTTATTCACTATTGCTACTTCCAGGGAATATGCTACACAAAATTGCCCGTGTAAGAGCAGCTTAGTAGCCAGTATTTACAAATTGGAAGGACTGTCTTTGTGATTTGGTTTTTGGGGCATATACTTAAAACAACTGTGGAGGTGATTATCATAAGGGTGTCTTTAATCTTTCCAGCAGTCACATTCTCATTGCACCCCCGTTTCAGAATCTCTGTAAAAGATGACTGCGTATTGTTTTTAGATATTACCGACCTTACCCACCCATGTGAATTTTATGTGTCCTATTGCTCCTATTTTTAAGTAAGATCATCCCACATATACCTTTCAAATGTGGTGAAACTATGCAGTAGAATTTTTTTTGTCTCCATCTGGGTAAGTTCTTTTTGTTTGTTTCATGTAATCGTTTTTGAAAGACAAATACATAGGTCAGTTTTTAAGTAGTGTTTCATCTTGTTCTAGTAAAACATAAATGATAAAATAGATAATTGGCATTTGTCATGTAGCTTCTGGTTTTGGCAAGACTGACTTGAATA
This sequence comes from Tarsius wallacei, assembly GCA_963574415.1. Taxonomy (NCBI): domain Eukaryota; kingdom Metazoa; phylum Chordata; class Mammalia; order Primates; family Tarsiidae; genus Tarsius; species Tarsius wallacei. The sequence continues at coordinate 2,394 of CAUYQG010076291.1, read as the reverse complement.
AGTTTGAATATTTTTGACCTGCTAATTAATCATTTTTCTGATAGGAAAATATTCTGAAAACAAATAATTATAATCTTTAGCGTTTCCATTGATACTAGATTAGGCTCAGCAATTTGGATAGAATTTAACTAGCTTACTGTTTCATGTATGCAGTGGGGTTCATAATATACGTACACTTATATGACCTCAAGCATATGTGTGTGTGCAGCAGCAAAATATAACAAGATCCCCTCCCCCCTCTCCATAGTGACTTAGGATATAACTCCCATGAAAGGTATATACTTCCCTATTATGCTTTTCATGTTTATATTAAAGTTTTTGACTTTCATCTCAGCATAATTTGTTTACGGTCCTTCCCTGAGGTCTTTCCTGAAAATCTGCAGTAGCATATATAATGAATACTCTGAAATGTGTTGGTAATAATTGAATCTGAGTTCAGATAAATGTAGTAGCAGCTGGCTAGTGAGTTTTCCTGTTTAAGATCGGATGGAATACATTTTTCTCATTGACCTTTATGGTAATTAGATTGGTGCTTTATTCATTTTTTAAAATCAGAAATAAAGCTGTTCAACTTGAAAACGAGCTGGAGAATTTTACTAAGCAGTTTCTGCATTCAAGCAATGAAGAAGTACCTTCACAATAGAGATTGCTTTGGTGACCATCATAGGAAGAAATGAAACTTGGAAGATTGGAGTATTTGTTATTTTTATGAAATGACTTTTAAATATGAATTATACTGACTGTACTTAAATAGCAAATCCCTGTGTAGATTCTAGTAATAATCTACCTTAGGGTGTTTGCACTTCTGAAGAGTGTTATGATATGTCCTTAGTTTTAATTGTGGGTAAAGAAAAGACTAAATTGTTTGATGTATTAAGGTAATGAATTAGTTAAAAGCGACAGTACCCTCTGTGACCCCTGAGGGGTGGGGCCTTGAGCTCTTAATTAGGGCTTTCTTTTTGATTCTGAAAAACTCTGCTTCCTGGCATCCAGGAGTTAGAGATTAATTCTTTCGTCATTTTTCTCAACAAGCTAGTTTTTGATGCTTTCTTTAATGGAAATAGTCACTTTTTTGTTTTATAAACTACATTGCTCAAACCACCAAGCAGTGTGGAGTGTTCTTGAGTGTATTACTTATGCAAGTTACAGTCACTTTTGCCATCATGGCAGGTATGTAAACCACTAATAAATGTGCTGTTTTTACTCCGTCTTTTATGCCCATTAAAACTGACATAAAACAGTATGGTTTGGTATTATTGTCATTTATAAAAGAATCAGGTCTAAATCATTTGAGTTGTTTCTAAAGAAACATTTTCAGCTTTGCTCCAAGTATGATCCTGTAAGGAAAGCTTTCTAGCTCAGTTTTTAGTGTAAAGTTTGAAGTGAAGAACATAGCCAGAGCTATAGGAGGTCTGAATTTTGAATAACAGTCATGTTTGGTTCCTCAGAAGGCATCTGCCTAGGACCAGTAAGTCAAAAATTACCCAGGCATAGTGGCTTGTTCCTACGGTTCCAGCTACTTGGAATGCTCAGGCAGAAGGATCACCTGAGCCCAGAAGATCGAGGCTGTGGTAGCATGATCATGCCACTGCATTCCAGCCTGGGCAACAGAGTGACTCTGACTACCCCCCGCCCCCCAAAAGAAAATTCATGCTTTTTACCGTGAGGGAGTGTTTAAGGGTTCAAATATTGTGTCTGCTTCTATATTAAATACTGAATCAAACTTATATGGAATGGAAATATACAAATGACATTCTAGGACCTTGATACACAAAATGGAGGATCACAAGTTAGCATCACCTAGATGCTGATTAGAAATGCAGTCTCAGGGGCCACAGTACATTTGGCTAAGTATAGTTTATGCTTCTTTTTTGTGAGAGATAATTACGGGGTTTTTGTTTTTTCACTCAGTACTTCCTTTTCTGTGCCTTTTAAGGCTCCTGGATGCTGTTGAGCTGTTGCAACTTTATTTTTAAAGAAAATGACATTGTTTGGGCTATGGAAGCCTTGCAAAAATATATTTTTATGCAAATAAGGCACTAGGATACAGTATACAAATGTAAGTGAATATTGGTTTTTAGCTTTTATTGCTGAATTATAATTAAAGAAATGGTACAGGCCACCAACAAGTGGAATTAGGTGACAACTACAACTTGAAAGAACTGACATCTGAGACTGGGTACTGCAAATTTAGGTTACAAGCTCAAGGCTGTAACCTTTATATGAAAGTAAGTTTTTCGTCACTACTTTGAATGTAGTTTTACCTGATCAAGTTTGAAAATGTATGAATGTTGAAAGCGAAACACCAAAATCATGAAACCTAACTTTTATGCCTGGAGAAAAGTATACACCTATGACCAAGCCCATGAATTATACAGAAAGTATGTAATTATG
>CAUYQG010076290.1:0-14069 GCA_963574415.1 Tarsius wallacei | reverse complement strand
CCTGTAGTTCCAGCTACTTGGAAGGCTGAGGCGGAAGGATCGCCAGAGCCCAGCAGGTCGAGGCTGCGGTGGCCGGGAGCGGCCACTGCACTCCAGTCTGGGCGACAGAGTGAGACTCCAACTCAAAAAAAAAAAAAAATAGTTTGCACAGATCGGTATGCAAAAGTGACAGCACCGCACTGAAGACATGATGTCGTGATCTTCATCCGAATCAGGTACAAATCCTGATGTGTGCCACGACTTACTGAACTGCTGCATCGTAGGCCAGTTGTGGTGGCTCATGCCTACAATCCTAGCACTTTGGGAGGCTGAGGCCAGAGGATTGCTTGAGCACAGGAGTTTGAGACCAGCCTGGGCAACATAGTGAGACCTTGTCTCTAGAAACAAACAAGCAAGCAAACAAACAAAACAAACAAAAAACAAAACAAAACACCTAATTGCTACAATGTACAAGAGTGAGAATTAGAAACTCACACCAATAAAACAAGGGTTTTTGTTTTTTTTTTTTTGTAGACGGTCTGATTAAAATTATGCATCAATGACAAAATCCACAAGATCTCCAAGACCTGTTAGAATGACATTGCAGTATCATGTCTAGTGAAAAGAATTGAATTTTTTGGCTAACACTGCATGCAGGTTAATGTGATCTCAGTGTTGTCTGTCCTCTAGCTTTTCTTCTAAAAATATGGAAAGAAAAATCATTCATTTTGTGCTAACCACTCAGGGCTAAAGGATGAATCCTGGCTGCTTGCTAAAAACACACATTGTAACTCCCAGCATTTCAGAAATAATGCTATAGAAACACTAACTATCATCACAGCCTCGCTGTGGCTTCAATCAAACAGCTCCTGGTTTAATAGTTGCACTGATTAATCACCCATGACCAGAGTTAACAGTAACTCTTTCTGCAACCATCAACACATTTCAGACAAATGTTTTTCTTTTACTACTGAGGAGGCTAACTTTCCAGGTTAGGGATAAGTGTTTTTTTTTTTTTTTTTTTTTAACATAACCTTTTTCTTTTTTGCCGTCAGACTAGCATTAAGAGTGAAGCATAAATAAGCTTGATTTTTGTGAAGTCAATTCCTTTTCTTGTAGCATAAAGTATTTAACAGGCGACATCTTAAAACAGCTGAAGAACTGGACACTTCAGAACATGTGAGCAAATATGCTCAGTGAATGAATACATTTATTTCTCTCTCATGTTTTACTTTTTTGTATTGTATTTCAGCTTCCACTTAGGCAATTAAAAAGTGAGAGAAAAATAGAGTGTGCAATGAAATGGTAACCATTTCCTTTCTTTTTTGTTTAATTTTTGGGCTCTTTTTCAAAATCGATGTATGTTTCAATTGAATACCATCCTCAACTGCACAAGCACAGATATAGAAGAAATACAGAAGAAACGATGTTTGTGTGTACTGATTTGTTTATCAGTCTCCTCTCATATTTGAACCCACACTTTACAGTGATGCCAGGGACACTGATGAGGGATTGTGGTTACTGTCAGTCACTCTCTAAAGTGAAAGAATTATGTTAGAGTTCCTTACTTTCTTCCACAACTCAAGATATTCTCTCTCTCTCTCTCTCTCTCTCTCTCTCTCTCTCTGTGTATGTGTGTGTATTCTTATGTGTATTCTTTTTTTACAGTCCACTGAAAGCATGATGTTTATCTTTTTAAATAAACATATATACATATATAAAGCAAACACACCAAAATGTCCTTATTTGGTAAAACTGGGAGTTGGGTAGGTATATGTTTCATTGTATCATTCTATTTTCCTGAACATTTAAAAGACTTTAAATTTTTAAAAAAATATTTAATGAGAAGGAAGTAATCGTAAAGCCTCTACTTTCTGAGAAAAATATTGCCTCGTCAGACTAACTCATTTCCAAAGAACCTAAAGACAGAATTTTAGAGTAATCTGTTTTGTTTTTATGTATTTAGTTATTTGTTTTAGAAGCATGGGACACATTTGAAGATGTGTTACATAGGCAAATGGCCAGAAGGCAGGGTTTGGGCTTCTGATGAGCTCTTCCCCTACCCTGCCCCAGTAGTGAGCATGGTACCCAATGGGTACCCAAAGGGTGCCAATGGGTCTCCCTTATCCCTCTCTCCTCTCTTTTTAGCAGTGCTCAGTGTCTGTTCTTTTCATTCTTCTGCTTATGTGCATCCTTCTGCCTATGTGAGCCCACTGAATGAGAACATGCGGTATTCAGTGTTTTGTGTGTGTACGTGAGTATTCTTTAAAATAAAAAAAAATACAAGAAAATCTTAGTGTCATGTTATTCACGAACTACTGCTGTGCAATTACTTATTTTTGAAAGTCTCAGCAATAATGAAATAATGCCTGTTACCTATAGACTTTGTGAACCATGCTCTCTGTGACTCTCACATCTGTGTCGCTGACTCTGGAGTGGTTAGCTGACATCATTTTGGGTTAGTAATTCCTCCTTCCTTTTATATCCGATCTTTTTGCTCTGATGTGCATCCATGACAACACAGACTGAGTAAGCTTCCTCCCCCAGACTGTTATTTAAAGTTCAACATTCATTATTAGTTTTTTAAAAAAGAAAAAGAACAAAAAAGATAACAAAGGAAAAGACTGGATGGCACAGACAATTAACTCATGACTCATGAGTGCCAGGATTCTAGGGTCTTTGTTCTTCGTCATAGACAGATGAGTGTGCTAGCGTCAATCTCTGCCTGTTTCACCTAGATCGGGCCTCTTTTGGACATATTTGGCAATTCAGAACCATCTGCTCATGTTGTCGCTGAAGCAAAGTCCTCATTTTTGGCCTCATCAGTTATCATACATTTGTACTTACAGATGTTCTCCCTACCAGTTCTTAAAAATGCAATTTATGCCTCCTTTCCCATCATTGTTGTGTTTTACTAAAGCCATTGGCGACCTTTGTTTCTGCCACTCATGCAACTTCAGTTGATTTATAGCTAGAGACCTCCAAATGATTCCTGGTGTCATGGACTCCACTGTTTTCCATTATTGCTCTGATGTTACCATCTCCTTGTCCCTAAAAGGAATCAAGGATGGTATTCCGATGTTGTTTAAGGTATTAAACAAAATCCGGAAACATTCCCTCCTGTTTCTGGTAAATAATTCCCAGGTTATTTTGTCTCAAGTGACTTCCTTTTATCCTGCATGTCTGGCTCCCATTGGTCCCTGGGCTCTGCCTTTCAAACGGATCACAGACCATAATGAAATGTTTCCAATTACATGATGAGGCTTTTGCCGGCAAATGAGATTGAAAGGACTGTAGCACTGTCCCTGTGTGGTGGATGAGAAGGCAAAGAGACATAGATTAGAGGGGGCCAGTGTGAGCTGGGGAAGTCCAGGTTTAACAAGCTCTTGTGAGGTGCCAGCTCCGAGCAAAGAAAACAACCTCCCTTCACATGCCGGTTTCTCTGACTTTCGTGATGCTTAGATACTACAAAAACCTTTAGTGACAAGGTATGAGTCTGACACAGCAAACAGAATGGGGCTTCATGAGCTTCTGTCATGGTTGTAGAAAGAAGTCTCTTAGACTTCCTCTTCTGTTGGCTGCGTGGTGCTAAAATCAGTAAATCATAAAGACTGACACATTTCCAGGGAATACACATAACACCGTGCCTTGCCAAACACATCAAAGGGATTTGTTTTTGCCAGGAAGACTCTGGTGGCTCCCTGCAGTGACTCAGCACACTTATTTAAAATCCTAAAGTGGTATTTTCTCATAGCTTGTAGGTCACCAACCTGCCAGCCTTGTAATTTACACTCCTGGAGGACAAGCCGACATCTCTCTGCAGCAGACTGTTCCTTCTTCTCACCCAGAAATGTATCAGCCAGTGGCTTATACCTGTGAAAAGCAGCAGGGACAGAAAGCTATGACTGGATTTGCCAAGCAGATGACTGTATTCTACAGGGCTGTCTTCGCTACATGGTTTCTCAAAAATTGTCCCCGTTTCACTATATCCCAGGAATACCCAAATATCCGTCCTTTGGGCATTTACCAGGCAAATGTGAATCATCCTTATTTTTTACAGGGAAGATGATTTTGACAATGAGTCAAATATGTTTTTCCATTCTTTAATTTGTTTAGCATTGTCATGGAGTGATCCAAATCATTTTAAAAAAGGAACTCCGAAGGTAATAAAAATTAATCTATTACTCATCATTTAAACATTTAGTATGTTCTTAAAAAAACACACATTTTAAGAAATGCACACATTCTTTATGGCCACTTAAGAGTGAATCTAGTTGGAGAGTTCATAATAAAGGTATATCAAAGGAGAGGTAGAATAGCTTCCTGCTCATATATTAGATGTTGGATATTTAAAAAATTCTAGAAAGACACTTTTATTTTGGAAAGTAGCTATGAGTAACTGACTTCCACTCTGTAGCTGGAATTCATAGAACTATAATAGTTTCCTACAGACTTTTTTCCAAAATGACTTTCAAAATTATATCGCCCATTGAAAAACATCTATTTCAAATTTCCTTTGCACTTACAGTATTTAACCCAACATTTAGGCAAGACTACACTAGAGGAGGAAGAAGAGGAGAAAGCAGGAAGGAAACCAGCAAAGGTCACTGCCATGGTGTCCTGTTGCTTTCTGTGTTTACGATTCGCGTGCTGGTCTGCTTTGTAAGCTGATGGAAACTCAATGCCAACACTTAAATCGCATGAGTTCTCTGTTACTTTCTGTATAATACCTTCATGTTTCATCTAAAGTTCACTGCAGCAAATTTGGCGTCTTCGCAAATGAGTTGTTTTTTATTTTTTTCCAGCTTCCTTCGTGCAATTGAGAAAGGGAGTGTTTCGCCTACTCATCGTTATTTCCCAACCTCCCTTCGAGCAAGCAGTGAGAGAACTGGGTATGAAACGCTTCTTTATTCTGCAAGCGCAATGGATACATGAGGGCCCATGTGTGGGCAGTGCGGCAGGACCCGTGGCTCTGGTGAATGGCATAGTCTGAGAAAATATACCATGGACTGGATGCGTGTCTCCCCAAATTCATATCCTAACCCCCAAGGTCATTATGTTAGATTCAGAGTCTAAGCCCCTGTGTGGTGGTATTAGGGGATGGGGCCTTCGGGTCATGAGGGGGAACTCTCACCAAGGGGATCTGTGTCCTTGGACGAAGCTAAGAGATTAGAGCTATTTCCTTCTACTGTGTGAGGACAGAAGCATGAGGGGACCCTCTAGAAACAGAAGGGTGCCTTTTTTGACTCTCGATCTTGGACTTGCCAGTATCCAGGGCTGTGAAACATTTCTTTTGTGTATGAGTCACTCAGTCTAGGGTAATTTGTTACGGTAGCTTGAACTGACCGAGACAATGCCTATGTAGCTTCCCAGTAGAAAACATCTCTTATGTCTTCTCTTCATTCCTTGGCATTCTCACTGGAAACGCAGGATATTATGTTTCCTGGATTGAGAATCTTCACAATCTTGCTGGCCATGAACCAGTCAAATGAATCTGCCAGCATCAGCAACAACCCTTTTTCGCATATATGGATTTTTCTCATGTATCAAACCCAGGGTATAGGAGGGCGTACAAATAGTCAGTAATGGAGACTGAGCACTAAAACTGTAATGCCAGAGGCAAGATGTAAAAAAGCTGGCTCATCGATATGATCACACCAAATAGACTTAAATGATTTGTGGATGACTGAGGTATTCATTATTCTTTTTTGATAAGTGAAAAGAATGTGATTTCTTACACATTGGGTGCTGAAGTTGGTATCTATGTTTTTATTTTCCTGGTTATATTGTGGTTACCTCAAATGAAAAAAAAAAAGGGAATTTCCTGTGTACAGCAAAGCAGAGCAAACAGGTATAATGAAGTCCGTGTGAGGGGTCAGGAACTGAATGGAAACTGCAAAAAACAGCATGTGTGACCACTTAGAAGGTTACAGGCATCCCGTCACATGACATCAGCACATCTCAAGGGCAAACATATATTTTGTTTAATAATATCTGCATGGTTCAAAGGTGACAAGTGATCTAATTTTACAACATAATCTAATAGATAGGAAACTGAATTGGGAATCTAAAAATTGAGATTCAGTTTCCAACTTTGTGACAAAGTTGGCAAGGTGCCTGTGGCAAGTCACCTAGCAAGCAACTCTCTGTCATCCCTCAGGACTTCACAAATTCTATTCTGTATAAAAAACTCCTATTTGTCCTCAAAGTACGTGAGCTTCCCCAAGGTTGAGGGGCTGTCTTCACACATTTTATGGTGTCTACTAGATTGCCTTACTATGAAGCAAGTGCGAATAAAGGATAGAGGCCAGGAAATGAGGCTGGGGTTTGGGAGATGGGAAGTCCTATTTCTTGAACATTGGATGAGTACGAGGGGCTTTTCATGTCACTTCACTCACTCCTCACAAATGTAAGGGCCTATGAAAATCCTTTTTTGATAGTGAGAAAGCTGATGGTCATAGAACTAAATCATGTTGCTCAACTCACAGAGATGGTGTTATGGGTTGAATTCTGTCCCCCCAAAAGATTAAGGACTGTGACCTTAGTTAGAAACAGTCTTTGCTGATGTCATCAAGTTGAAATGAGATCATTAGGGTGGGTCCTCATCTAATATAACTCAAGTCCTTAAAAGAAGAGGGAAATATCCTGTGAGACACACAGTCAAATGCCACGTAACGGGGGCAGAGGTCAGAGTGATGTCACTGTAAGTGAAGGAATGCCAAGGATCGATGGTCACCCCAAAACTAGGAGAAGGCTGCGAAGGATTTTACCAGGTCTCAGTGGGAGCGTGGCCCTGCCCACACCTCAATTTGGAATTTCTAACCCCCAGAACGGTGAAAGTAAATCTTCACTGTTGTAAGACTCTTAGGGTCTTAGTACTTTGTTATAACAGCTCTAGGGAATGACTGAGACGGTAGAAGTGGCTGGTCTGGAATTTGAACCCAGGACAAGCAAACTCCAGAGTCAGTCTCTTCATTGTCTTTGTTAGAGCTTGGCTGACAACTAATGAGTTCCTGACCCCAGATGGTTCTAGAATGAAAAGGGAAGAGATTGACATTAAAAAATGGAAAAGGTATCACTCAACAGTAATCACCATTGTATTGGACACACAGAGAGAAGGATCCTGGGTCTGCTGGCCTTCAAGAAATGGAGGCTTTTAAACAGTAAACTCATTCATGCCCTCAGAAAAATCAGCAGCTTTCTACCATTAGCCCGAGTCACACAATGAGATGCAATCACGCCAATTATCTTTTTTTATTCTCTCTTATTATTGTCTCATTCTGAAACTTTGTTAACGAAGATCGAGAATTTAATTGATATGATTCAAGCACCTGAATGCAGCATTAAGAAATGAGAATGAAAAATCTTGCATTTGGTACCTTTTATCTCGTTTTATATTGTTCTTTTGACACTTAAAATGGCATAATGCTGACATTTCAAGTGAAAAGAAAAAAAAAAACACCATCTTAAACAGGATGAGATACTCTATTTTCGTTGCAAAAAGTCTTGTCTTTTGGAACGTGTGTGTCATCCATAGGTGGTGCTACTGGTATAGAAGATGGTAATCACATTCCATCATTGAGCTAAAACACGTTCTCCCAGTCACACCAATCTGGTTGGTTTCTTTGGGTCATACACATCTGCCTGACTGGGCAGGGCAATGCTGCTCGTTTATAACACAAATTCATCTTCCATTGTGTGGTCAAATACTCAGTGCCCACACAGGGCTTCTCCTCAAGCTTGCTGTGACATTGGATGCTCCATTTTCCTCACGTTTCTTGTGAACAGGTCTCTGCCCCCTTCCAGCTTCCCATCTTCTTGCTAGTCCACATCCTAACTTGCCAGTAAATCATAAGAATGAAGGAAAATTCTGTGATGGTCATGGAAGAACTCTCCAACACAGGCAATGTTCTTTAAGTGATTTTTCGACATCAAGGGTTTGAGTATAAAAACTTCCAATACACACATGCATCGTGGTAACATTAAAATAAAATAAACCATCATAACGAACGAAAATATAAGTTAAAGAGTTGCATCACAGAATGTCTTCACTTTGGAGTCTATATATTTTAAAAGAGACAGGCTGAAATGGAAAAAGTAGAGGAAATCTAACAAAAATTGTGAGATAGAAAGTAGAACCTAGAGAAAGTGGTAAAAAATAAATGTGTTTCTCTCTTCCAACATGATTGTTCCTTCTAGTTTAAAGGAGAGCTGTGACATTTTATCTTTTATGGACCTAGAGACAAAAAAGAGCTTATTCAGTGATCACAGAATTTAGGTTAAACATGGCAGGTTTTAAAGTGGTAAAATCATTTTCTTTGAAAAATACAAGGTACATGTATCAAGGTATTTTTTTCGCCTCAGATGCAGTTTCTCTGAAATTGTTGCTGTTTGCTAACTATTGACTTGACTTTTTCACTCTCGAAGAAAATTCTGTTTTAAAAGTAAAAATTATGTTGTTCCCTTAGAAATTTAATTGTACATGAATATTCTAATTTCACTGCATATGGTCAAATATAAAGCATGAAATTGGTGGGGGAGAAAATTATATCCTAGAAAAGATGAGACATTTTCTTAGTTCAAGACCTTCTGAGATGTATCTTATCATGATCCTATTTTAATAACCTCGCTGTGAAAAACAAAATAATGTTTTGGGAGAAGCATTAACCTCCTCATCCCTCAGGAATAATCAATGAAAAGATAATGAAAAGATGAAACAGGAGAAAAATGGAATCTTCTAAGAGCTGCAGATTGGAGGATCGATAGAGAAAGAGCAGAGAAGTGGAAGGGAAGGAGGAGTGGAGGGGGAAAAAAAAAGACAGGTTAGGAGCTGTCCAATTTCAGAGTGGCCAAGAGAAGGCAGAGTTTGAAATGTGGTCAACAGTGCCGATTGTCACAGAGAGGCTAAGACAAATCCACCCGGAAGGGCTATGGGATTTGGCCAATGGAGCATCAAATGCAATGTCAGAAGCCAGATTACTACAGCATCAAGACCTTAGCAGATGGTTGTTCATGACATAAATAAAAGGAAGGACCCATCAACTGAAGGTAAAATAAAAGCAGTGAAAATGTTTGGGGGGAATTGTTCTGTTTGTCAGAGGCAAGCAAGAACTGACTGAAGCGTATAGTAAACATCTGAAGAAAGATAAAACTTTTGCACTCTATTCATACTTATTTTATATATTTCAGTTTTTCTCCAGATTATCTCATTGATTGCATTTAAGCTTTGATAGAGAAAAATGGATTGAGATGGACTGGATGAAGATGCACTTTCCCCTATAACTACCCTCTTGATGTTTTCCCTTGGGGCACACTGCACAGTGTCTGACCGGCCATATGTGTCCCATGCGTAGCTGTCTGGCCATGGTTAAATATGGGCGCATCTCACTCGTTCTATGAACTTGCCTGGGTTGTTCATTTCCGTCGTCATATTCCTGCTCTCACAGTAAACACAGTGCAGGTGCGGAAGGGTGATTTTCTAGCTATTTGGGGCTAATTTCCAGCATTCAGAAGGCTGCATGGTGGGTTGAGCGTAACAGCTGCCTAGCAACAGGACTGACATACATCATGAAAACACAGAGAACTATGGAAAAAAAGGAGCTCAAGTGGGCTTGAGAGGGAGATAAAACCTATTTCAGCGTGGAGAGTGGGGTGAGAGCAGAAAGAGAAACGAGCCGGGCGGGCGGGGGGACTGCAGGAGGGTTTTTCCACTGAAGAGGAGGACCTTTTTTTTCTTCTTCTTTCTCTCCCTTAAGGAAAAGGATGTAAAAGCAAAGACCCAAAGTTGTCAAAAATCAGCTAGTTCACACAGACATCTATTTGTACATTCTTTCCCTTCTTCCGATGACTCTTACAGTTAAAAACATCCCACCTGCCACTGCAGCTTTGTTCGGGTGACTTCCAGTCTGTCTCTCTTGGAGTAAGTCTCCCCCGCTATCCTCCAGCCTCTCCATGTCCACACTGAAGAGTGAGGCTCCGTGGGCTCCCAGAGCTCAGCATACCACACGGAGTCTATTACCCGGCGCTCTTGCCATCCCTTCTTCTCGCCCTCTGCTCCCTTCCTACAGGCTAATCAAACCATCTCTGATCTTCCAACAAGCCTTGGCACCGGCTGACCCTCTGCCTGGAGCTTGTCAACCGACACACGGACACACAGTCCTTCGAGTTCACCTGTCCTCTCCCTCTTACCCATGGTCCCTCCCTGTACATTTTCAAGGAGATCAGAAAGGGGATATTAGCTGTATCTGAAATGGATTTTTAGTCTTCCTGAGTGCTGAGGCCTAGAATTGGGACTTGAGTTTATTTTTACACCTCCAGGGAACCATAATAGCCCATACAGTGTACTCAGTTCTTACCATGATCTACGTATGAGTCCATGAAGGGAAGACGTCTTTGCTTTATTACCATGACAATCTCAGACCTGTCAATGATGCCACTTGTCAAGACTGATGTCCAGTCTCCTTCCAAAGGAAGACGAGGCTGCTGTCATCATTTAGAAACATGGATGCACCATTCAAGTAAAGACATTTTGACATTTCACATTGCTCTCGATGCTTTCCTATGTACTGCTAGGCTCAAGAACAGTGCCCTAGGAAGAGCTGCCCCTGCTGATATCAACCCATAGCTCCAGGTTGTTCTCATGGCAGCCTGGGAGCCTGGCTTGGTTAGGGACTTCTCTGACTTTTTCTGAGATGGGATCTCTCACTCTGTCACCCAGGCTGGAGTGCGGTAGCAGAGTCATGGCTCACTGAAGCCTTGACCTCCTGGACTCAGGTGATCTCCTCATCTCAGCCTTCCTGGGTAGCCTGGATTCCAGGCATACAGCACCACAGACAGCTAATTTTTGTAGAGACGAGCCCTCGCTATGTCTCGAATATAGCTAGTCTCAAATTCCTGGGCTCAAGTGATCCTTCCGCTTCAGCCTCCCAAACTTACTTTTACTTGCAACTTTCCAGAGTTGAAAATGGAGCAAGAAGAAAAGAAGGGAGAGATGAATGGAGAAACAGGAGACTCATCAATTCCAAGTATGATGATAGATTATTCCATATCATCACTGAATTTTCACAGCAACCCCGGAACGGTATTTAAAGAAGTTACGTGGTAAGACGAAGAATCAGTTTATGGCAAAGCTAGCTTCTTAACTTAGGCTGTAGAATCTGGAGTCAAACGTAGTTTCTAAATCATCATGGGAGATGGGATAAAAAAACAGACACTTGTCCCTTTTGTTCTTGTGCTTGAAAGGATGAAGGTAACCAACATACAGAATAATGTATGAATAAGGAATGTTAAGAAGACAGAAAGCGAAAAGGGCAAGACTTCATGCCATTCCCTTAAATTCCATGATTACTTTCTCTTAAACCCCCAATCTTCTAAATCAGGATCATGCTCTCAATCTGTCGCTTTCATTGAGATGGATGTTGATTTTTGTTACTCTTATTTTAGGGCCATGATAGCCATACCCATTAGGCATTTATCTGTTAAAACTCTAGAATTCAGCATCTAAAATGAGACTCGGTTTCTAACTTTTGCAACATGGTTGGCCGAAACCCAGAGGAAGAGAAAGGAGCAAACTTGGAGAAGTAAGGAGGAATTCCTGAATTCCCCAGTAACTCCTGGGCCATCTGATTCACCTTGGTAGAGCCTGTTACCATCGTCTGAAAACTGCCAGCATGGTTTTGCAGCTCCCACGACATATGAGTTCTGTCTGAAGCTGCCGTGTCTTCTTTGGCCACAGCCAAAGAGATGGTGGAAGGGCAGCACATGAAGACAAGAGCCTGAATGACCATGACCCGCACATACCCTTCCACCAGAGCTATTTCCGCTGAAGCATCTCATGATAAACTCTGGGCAGAGCAAACGGCACAGAGATACACCACCCTCAGCCTATGGTATGTGCTCATGTACTTTATGTAATTAAGCCATGAGGTCTCTCGTCCCAGACAACCAGACAATGTGGGAGTTGAATAATAAGAAAGAATGCTAAATTATACTTTGGCTCCCGGGATTGAGCAATACCAGCCTGTAGATAAAAAATGAATTCAGAGCATCTGCCTAAGAATTTACATGACAATGCTCTCAGGTTCTCTTCCTCAAAGCTGGGCCCGCCATTTCATTTTAATTGTGCAACAGAACAGCATTCTACTTATTCAATGCATGGATGAAAGTGAAGCACTGAATCAGACATGTCTCAGCACGAAATAGACACTCAGTTCCATTTCCTGAGTAGCCTTCGCCGCAAGTAACATTTATTTTAGCCAGGTTTGTACTTGCTTCTAATACAGCCCTGGGATATTTTTCTATACAGAAACCCCACCCATCACTCCAGAGCCATCTACCAAAGGGAACATTTTAAACTGTGCCGGCTTAGAGGACTGACTCTGGATGGAACTGAATTAAAGGATGCAGGCAGAGAAACCCATCACGCTGCTTTCTGATTTGGTCACACACTCTCGGGAGGACGCTGGGCACAGCCAGTTCCGAACATTCAAATCGATGTGCTTTATTTCTTTCTCCTCCACGCATTTCATCATTCACTGGCTGAGCATAGCTTGTATTTATCAGGTACAAGAACAGCTTGTTTAGTTAAACTGAAAAGAACAGATGTTCATTTGTTGTTTAAGCCTAAATAAGAGACCTCTCTAAGCTTTGTGGTTTAAGTAAAATTATCCCATTCCGAAAGCAATTTGCCTCTTAATCAGATATTCACCAGAGTCAGTCTGACCTTCTATCTTTAAGCAGGGACAGAAACTAAAACAGGTAGATTTACTTGTTGGAGATATCTGCTATTCCGGTGTTTTCTCCCCCTACTAAAGAGCAAAGGCTATTCTCGAAAATGGCTAAGAAGTTTTGTGAAGTTTGGTGACTAATGCAAGTCATTTTATTATCTAAACAAGTGTATGACTATTTCAGGGACACAGTCAAATTCCTTACTACCACATGAATCTCCTGTTCAGAATGTCATTGCCATTTCAATTGGCTATCAAATCATGAAGAAGTTAAGAATGAAATTATGATCGTCTCCAAAATAGCAGTCTGGCACTGAAACACGATAACACTGTTTCAAGGTAATGAAAACTTTCCTTTGCACATCTGCTTTTGTAAAAGCAAACAGGGGTTGAATCAGGACTCAAGGCTTGGCATCTGAACTGAATTGTGTTTGTTAACTTGGGAAAGTGTTCATTTTAAAATACAGACAACCAATACTTATAAAGACGAAATACAACACATTTGCCCAGCGAGGTATTAAACATGAGTGGCAGAGAATTTTAATGTCAGCTGACTGTGTTATGTCACAATGAACCAAGAAATATAACAGACATGTACATATTCAGAACAGATCCTCATCGTAATACATTTAATATAAAGAATTAAATTTCTTTTTTCTGTTAGTGAGATACTTTAAATTTAGACATGTTATTTTCAAATAATATAAGAAAGATGATGGGATAAAAGTGAGGGATAATAAAGTAGCATTAAGAATTAGAAACCAGGGCACTTACATTTTGAAGGGAAATAACTTGTGCACCAAATTGTCACATTGAATCTGGATTATTTATTTTCACTACTTGCAAATACTGAATGGAAAGGTCCAAATGATAAAATATATGTGTGACATTTGAGATATCATGGAAATGTAAGTGTATTATTTTTCACTGATAGACACTCATATCTGTAGTGACGGTCTAAATCCAAAAAATGTCATGATTAAAATTGTCGCTAACTAGGACCCTAAATAAATTAGTAATACATAAAATGCTTCATCTTTTAATATTCACTAATATGCCACACACTTTTTTTTTTTTGAGTTGGAGTCTCACTCTGTCGCCCAGACTGGAGTGCAGTGGCCGCTCTCGGCCACCGCAGCCTCAACCTGCTGGGCTCCTGCGATCCTTCTGCCTCAGCCTTCCAAGTAGCCGGAACTACAGGCGTGCGCTACCATGCCCGGCTAATTTTTTGATTTATTGTAGAGATGAGGTCTCACCAAGTTGCCCAGGCGGGTCTCGAACCCGCGGGCTCAGGCAATCCACTCACCTCAGCCTCCCAAGGCACGGGATTACAGGCTGAGCCACCCAGCCCGGCTAGCCACACAC
>CAUYQG010076283.1:0-10109 GCA_963574415.1 Tarsius wallacei | reverse complement strand
AATGTAATTAAATACATCAATAGACGTAAAAACAGAAACCACATGATTATATCATTGGATGCAGAAAAAGCTTTTGATAAAATCCAGAACCCCTTCTTGATAAAAACCCTCAAACATCTAGGCATATGTGGGACATACCTCAAAATAGTAAGAGCCATCTACAAGAAACCCACAGCCAGCATACTCCTAACAGACAAAAATTGAAGCCATTTCCCCTGAAAACTGGAACAACACAACATAGTTTTGGAAGTCCTAGCTAGAACAATCAGAGAAGAGAAGGTGATCAGGAGTATCCAAATAGGAAAGGAAGAAATCTAGCTATCTCTCTTTGCAGATGGCATGATTCTATACCTTGAAAACCCAAGAGAATCTGCCAAAAACCTCCTTGCCCTGATAAAGGACTTTGGCAAAGTCTCAGGGTATAGAATAAATGTACAACAGATAATTGCATTTCTATACACCAATAATAAACAAACAGAAACCCCCAATAAAAACACAATACAAAAAAAAAGAAAAAGAAAAAAGAAAAATAAATAAAAAGCACAATACAATTTACAATAGCCACACACACACACACACAAAAGAAATACCTTGGCATCTTCTTAACCAGAGACATAAAAGACCTTTATAATGAAAACTACAAAATACTGCTCAAACAAAGATGATACAAACAGGTGGAAAAATATTCCATGCTCATGGATTGGAAGAATCAACATTGTTAAGATGTCCATTTTACCTAAGGCAATCTACAGATTTAATGCACTACCCATCAAATTACCAGCTACATTCTTCTCAGACCTAGAAAAAACAATACAGGATTTCATATAGAAATATAAACAACTGAGAATAGCCAAAAAAATCCTCAGCAAAAAACAAACAAACAAACAAAAAGCAAGAGGGATCACACTCCCAGACCTTAAACTTTATTACTAAGCTACAATAATCAAAACAGCCTGGTATTGGTACAAGAACAGGCTTATAGACCAATGGAATAGAATTGAGATTCCAGAAGCAAAACCTCAGTTTCTCAACCAACTCATCTTCAACAAATCCTCCACCACCAACCACTGGGGAAAGGAGAACCTATTCAGTAACTGGTGCTGGGAAAACTGGCTGACCACATGCAGAAGGTTAAAACAGGACTCCTACCTACATCCATACACAAAAATTAACTCTAAATGGATCATAGACCTAAATGGAAAACCTTTAACTGTAAGAACCTTAGAAAATGCAGGAGACATTCTTATGGAAGTTGGAACTGGCAACTAATTCCTGATCAAAACCCAAAGTGCCCAGGCCATAAGAGATAAGATAGACACGTGGGACCTCATTAAACTGACAAGCTTCTACAAAGCCAAAGAAACCATCAAGAGAGTAGGGAGACAGCCCACAGACTAGGAAAAAATATTTGCCAACTCTATGTCTGGCAAAGGCCTAACATCAATGATCTACAAGGAACTCAAATGTGCTGAAAAGAAAAAAACAAAAAACCCCATTACAAAGTGGGCAAAAGATATGAACAGACACGTCTCAAAAGAAGACATATGAGAAACCAACAGATACATGAAAAAGTATTCAACCTCACTAGTCATCAAAGAGATGCAAATTAAAACTATACTGAGATATCACCTAATTCCAGTCAGAATAACCATCATCAATAACTCAAAAAATAACAGATGCTGTAGAAGATGTGGTGAAAAGGGAACACTTCTGCACTGTTGGTGGGAGTGCAAACTAGTTCAGCCCCTGTGGAAATCCGTGTGGCGATTCCTAAAAGTTCTAAAAATCAGCCTTCCATATGATCCTACAATCTCCCTACTGGGAAATATACCTGGAAGAACTCAGATCACTCTATAAAAAAGGTATTTGCACACGTATGTTTATCACTACATTGTTCATAATAGCAAGAACACGGAACAAACCGTGCTGCCTATCAAAAGAGTAATGGATTAAAAAATGTGATACATATACACAATGGAATACTACACAGCCATAAAGAAGAACAAAATCATGAAATTCGCAGCAACCTGGATAGAATTAGAGTTTATAATACTGAGTGATCTCTCACAGAAACAAAGAGCTGAGTATCACATGTTCTCACTCATAAGTGGACCTTGAACAACTACTGTATTACTATTAAAAAAAAGAATTGAAAGTGGCGGGAAACTGCAGGGAGGGTTTGGAAGGGTGGGGAGGTGGTGAGATTGACAATAGTCGATATCTGCCTGTTAAAGTGGGGGGCATACCTCATCAATAAGGGTACCTGCACGGTGAATATTTGTATACCTAGCCCTGAATTGTAACCCACAATTTTAAATAAAAATTAAAAGTGGAAAAAATAAGTAAATAAATAATAAAAATTCAATGTAAAAGTTTTCAAAATCTTTATTTTAGTCACTCAGATCCTTTTTTATTTTATGGGGTTGGTAACACTGAATTCAAATAAAGTAAATACATTTATTAATTGTTAAATAACCATCTCCAATGTGAGTCGGTAGATATTCATCAGAGTTGAGGTATGTTTCAGAGCATCATAAGCTGTGATTTTTGATTTCTTACTATTCCATATTTTGATGCAGTGTGGTGATTTCTGAAAGAACTAGACATTGACCTTCCATATGATCCAGCAATCACCTTACTGGGAATATACCCAGAGGAACTCCAATTATTCTACATCAAACATTCCTGCACACACATGTTTATTGCAGTATTATTCACAATAGCAAAAACCCGGAACCAATTGTGCTGCCCATCAAAAGAGGGCTGGATTTTTTAAAATGTGGTACATATACATAATGGAGTATTACACAATCATAAGGAAGTACAAACATATGGACTTCACAGCAACTTAGATGGATTTAGAGTCTATCATATTCAGTGATATATCACAGAAACAAAGAACAAAGTACCACATGTTCTCACTCATAATTGAACCCTGAACATTTACCATAATACTATAAGAAAGTGATTGGCAGCAGGGGGATACTACCACACTGGGAACACAACATCAATAAGGGTACCTGATCTCAAACCAGGGAAAGTGAAGACTAAAGGGAAGTCCAAACTTTACTTGTATGATGACCACTTGTACACCACATCTTTAAAATTTAAAAAAAAATTAAAAAATTAAAGAAAGCCGGGCTCGGTGGCTCAGCCTGTAATCCCGTGCCTTGGGAGGCTGAGGTGAGTGGATTGTCTGAGCCTGAGGGTTCAAGACCCGCCTGGGCAACTTGGCGAGACCTCATCTCTACAATAATCAAAAATTAGCCGGGAGTGGTAGGGCGCGCCTGTAGTTCCAGCTACTTGGAAGGCTGAGGCGGAAGAATCGCCGGAGCCCAGCAGGTCGAGGCTGCGGTGGCCACTGCACTCCAGTCTGGGCGACAGAGTGAGACTCCAACTCAAAAAGAAAAAAAAAAAAAGAAAGAAAAAGAAAATTAAAGAAAATAGCAGGGAAGAAGAAGTAAGAAAAGAAAAAAGAGGAAAGAAAAGGAAAGGAGAGGAAAGGAAAAGAAAGGAAACTGCCAAAATAAAAGTCCAAATCCGGTAAAAACAAACCAAAAAAATGACTCCTCCAAAATAGTTCTGTACTTGATAAATAAATTCCATGAAGTCTCAGGATGTAAAATCAACACACACAAATCAATAGCAGTGCTATACACCAATTGCAGTCAAGCAGAGAATCAAATCAAAACCCCAATCCCATTTACAACAGCAGCCAAATAGCTAAAATACCCAGGAATATATTTAATCAGGGAGGTGAAAAATCTCCACAAGGACAACTACAAAACACTGATGAAAGAAATTTTGGAGGACACAAATGATAGTCTATGCTCATGGATTAAAAGAATCAACGTTGTTAAAATGACCTTATTATCCAAATGAATCTATAGATTCAACACAATACCTGTCAAACTCCCAACATCATTTTTCACAGAATTAGAAAAACATCCTAAAATTCATATGGAACCATAAAAGATCCAAAATAGTCAAAACAATCCTAAGCAAAAAGAGCAAAGCTGGAGGCATCACATGACCTGACTTCAGATTATACTACAAGACTGTAGTCCCCAAAACAGCATGGTACTGGTACAAGAACAGACACATGGACTAATGGAACAGAATAGATAATCCAAAAATAGCCCCAAATTCCTACAACCAACTGATCTTTGACAAAGCATACAAAAACATACATGGGAAAGGATACTGTATTCAACAAGCAGTGCCAGAAAAATTGAATTAACTATATACAGAAAAACAAAACTTGATCCTCATCTCTCACCATATTAAAAATTATCCCAAAATGGATTAAAGACTTAAATGTCAGACCTTAACCATAAAAACCTTCAAAGAAAACCTAGGAAAAATTCTCTGCACATTGGTTCAGGCAAGGAATGTATGGCTAAGACCTCAAAATTAGTGCACCAAAAACAAAAGTAAACAAGCAGGACTTAAACTACAAAGCTTCTGCCCAGAAATCAGCAGCAGCAGCAACAACAGCAATGTAAATAGGCTACCTACAGAATGGGAGAAGATATTCACAAACTATACATCTGACAAAAGACTAATGTCCAAAATCTACAAAGAATTCAAACAAATTAGCAAGAAAAAGATTAGCCCCATTAAAAAGTGGGCAAATGATATAAACAGGCATTTCTCAAAAGATGATATAAAAATGGTCAACAAACATGAAAATTGCTCAGCATCAACATCACTAGTCATCAAGAAAATGCATATTAGAACTACAGGGAGGTACCACCTTACACCAGTCAGAATGGCCATTATAAAAAAAAAAATCTAAAAACAATAGATGTTGGTGTGGATGCAGTGAAAAGGAAACACTTATACACTGTTGGTGGGATTGTAAACTAGTATAATCTCTATGGAATTCATATGAAAATTTCTCAAAGAACTAAAAGTAGATCTACCATTTGATCCTGCAATTCCACTACTTAATATCTATTTAAAGTAACAGAGGTCTTTATACAAAAAAGACACCTGCACTTGTATATTCATTGCAACACAAATTCACAGTTGTAAAATGTGGAATCAACTAATCAGTGTATAATGAAAAAGAATATATATATATATATATATATATATATATATATGCGCCATAGGAATGAAATAATGTTCTTTGTGGCAACTTGAATGGAACTGGAGACTACTAACCTACTGAAGCAGTGTAATTAGAAAACCAGTTGCTGCATGTTCTCACTTATATGTGAGAGCTAAACTAAGAAACTGCAGAGGCATATAGAACAGTATAATAGACATTGAAAACATAGAAGGGGAAGGGTAGGAGGGGCAGGAAGAATGAAAATTACCTATTGGGTACAGTGTGCACAGGTGGGGACAGTGGGTACACTTAAAGCACATATTTCTTTGCCACTATACAATGCATTCATATAACCAAAGATCATTTGCATCTCCCAAAGCTACTGGAATAAAATAATAATAAGTGATTAAGCTTAGTGAGGAAGACATTATCAAAAGCAAAATAAACAGACAGCTAGGTCTTTTGTGCTAATCAGTCAAGTTGTGAATGCAATGAAAAAGCTCTTGAAAGAAATTAAAAGTGTGACTCTAATGAACACATGAATAATAGCAAAGTGAAACAGCCTGATTACTGATATAAAGAAAGTTTTAGTAGTTTGGATAGATGATCAAACCAGCCATGACATTCTGTTAAACCAAAGTTTCATCTAGAGCAAGGCCCTAACTCTTTTCAATGCTATGAAAACAGAGAATTGAAGCCGCAGAAGAAAAGTTTGAAGCTAGTAGAAGTTGGTTCATGAAGTTTAAGGAAAGAAGCAAATTCCATAACATATAAATGCAAGGTGAAACAGCAAGCATTGATAGAGAAACTACAGCAAGTTATCTGGAAACTCTGGCTAAGGTATTTGATGAAGGTGGCTACACTAAACAACATATTTTAATGTAGATGAAACAGGCTTCTATTGGAAGAAGATTTCATCTAGGACTTTCATAGCTAGAGAGGAAAAGTCAATACCTGGCTTCAAAACTTCAAGGATAGGCTGACACTCTGGTTGGGGGCTAACCCAGTTTGTGACTTCATTTCAAAAATCCTAGGACTATTAAGAATTATGCTAAATATAATCTGCCTGTGCTTTATAAATGGGACAACAAAGCCTGAATGACAGGACATCAATTTGCAGCATGGTTTAGATCACTGTCAGGATCTAATACTAACAACAAAAAAAAATCTTTCAAGATACTACTTCTTAATGAAAATACACCTAGTTACCCAAAAACTTTGATGGAGATATTCAAGGAGATGAATATTGTTTTCAATCTTGTTCACATAATATCTATTCTGCAGCCCACAAATTAACAAGTAATTTTGACTTTCAAGTCTTATGTACATCTGGTAAGGCTAGATACATTATTAAACTATCCAAAAAAAAAAAAAAATCAGCTGCCGTAGATAGTAGTTCCTTTGAAGAACCTGGGCAAAGTAAACTGAAAATCATCAAAAAGAATTTACCATTCTAGATGCTATTATTAAGGATACTTGTGATTAATGTGAAGAGGTCAAAATAGCAATACTTATAGGAGTTTGGAAGAAATGGATTCTAATCCTCATAAATAACTTTGAGGGATTCAAGACTTCAGAGGAGGAAGTCGCTGCAGATGTGGAAATAGCAAGAGAACTAGGATTAGAGGTGGAGCCTGAAGGTGTGACTGAATTGCTGTAATCTTATGACAAAACTCTGATAGGCATTTCTTTGTATGGATGAGCAGAAGAAATGGTTGGTTGAGATTAAATTCACTCTTGTTTAAGATGCTGTGAACATTGTTGAAATTACATCCAACAATTTGATCTATTACATAAACTTAGTTGATGAAGCAGTAGAAGGGTATAAGAGGATTGACTTCAATATGGAAAGATATACTGTGGGTAAAATGTTATCAAACAGCATCACATGCCACAAAGAAGTCTTTCTTTCTTTCTTTATTTATTTTTTTTGTGTTGGAGTCTCACTCTGTCACCCAGACTGGAGTGCAGTGGCTGTTCCCTGCCACAGCAGCCTCGACCTGCTGGGGGCTCCGGGGATCCTTCCGCCTCAGCCTTCCAAGTAGCTGGAACTACAGGTGCGCGCTACCACACCCGGCTAATTTTTGATTTATTGTAGAGATGAGGTCTCGCCAAGTTGCCCAGGCGGGTCTTGAACCCGCAGGCTCAGGCAATTCACTCACCTCAGTCTCCCAAGGCGCGGGATTACAGGCTGAGCCACCGAGCCTGGCTACAAAGAAGTCTTTCATCAAAGGAAGAGTCTATCTATGTGGCAAATTTCATTGTTGTCTTATTTTTAAAAGTTATCACAACCACCACAACCTCTAGCAACCACCACCTTCAGCATCCATCAACATCAAGGCAAGACCCTCCACCAGCAAAACGATTATGACTCCCTGATGGTTCGGTCAATTGTTAACATCTTTTAGCCATAAACTGTTTATTAATTATCACATGTACATTTTTTGAGACATGCTACTGCATGCTTAGTATATTAACTATAGTATATGCAGTGAAAACATAACTTTCATATGCACTGAGAAACCAAAAACATTCATGTGACTTGCTTTACTGTGATATTCATTTTATTGTGATGGTCTGGAACTGAGCTCACAATATCTCTGAAGTATGCCTGTAACCAATTAATTTAATTTTTAGTGTTTGTCTCATCTGCAGTAGAAATATGAGGTATAGAGATATGAGTCTTTTATTCATTTTCATATGCCTAGCAACAAACACGCTGGGGTTAACATAAAAGGTTTCAACACATCAATTTCAAAAGATATTAAACTGGTGCAAGAATTTGAATGATCACAAACCAATCTAAAATGTTATCAGGTAAACAATGGAAAATTCATACCTTACTAATCAGGAAAACCTGATAATTTATGAGAATACATGTGTCAAAATCACCCATAAAACATCTATAGAGATGCATTACATGTAAAATAGGGAAAAAGAATAAATATAGAGTTAAAAACCAGCAGAAAATATCTAAAATTGATTTAAAATCATCTTCTGGGGGCATCCCTTTTATCCAAAGAAGAACATTTTATATCAGAGATTCCCAAAAGTTTTCCCTTTGGCACCAGCCAGTGTAGTTCTACAATATCAAAGACTTCCAAGGGTAGCTAGAAAAAAACAAATTAGTATAATCAGTCAGTAAAAGCTGCCTGATGGTGCAACATAAACTGCATTTTACGAAGAAATGAACAGTGTTTTGATGTGTTTCCACAAATAAAAGGCATATAAGCTCACTGAGAAATAACTTCTCTATTAAATGAAAGTGTCTTATAGTTCAATAAATTTACAATTGCATATGAAACTTATAATAAATATTTTATTTTTAAAAACCTAAAACAATTTAAAATTAAATATTGGCATATGGTTTACTAGCCATTGCTGATCAATGGAAGATGTTATAGAAGGCATATATATGTACTCTTCTATATGCTATAATTTCAGCCAAGACTATTCTTAAGGTCCACACTAACATCTAGATGCTAGAATATTGTTGGTTCTTATTGCTTAGCCAAATGTGGCCAGAGGATTCTTACATTAACTCTGTGCAAATTCTGTATTTCTTTATGACAGTTGTATATTGTAAAAAAAAGTAATCATTTTGTTAATTAATCATTCAAAAATTATGTTTTGTTTATCCTATAATATACTTAATTAGTTTAAATAAAGTACATTATTTAGTCTGAAAATATATAGAAAAACAATTTTTTTTTCAGATTTACTACAAAATATTGCTGTGGTCACACATGATTTCTGGCATGCCAAAACCATCTTGATGAGCTAATTTACTTAAAGCTTTGTGTCTTTATAAGTATCATAAGTTTACAATTGAGCAGACAGCAAAAGATAAGTGGTGTTATAGATAGTCTTAGATACACATATAAGGTTTGGAATATGCTTCGACTTTCTATATTTTAATATATAAGCCATAGGATCAAGTTGCACAATAGCTTTTAGCGTTTTGCGTGATGTGAGCTGTGACCCTATAATCTGGCAGCAAATGAAAATGTGAAGTTCAGAGTTTCCAGTAATGCCAGTTGTAAAGAATCAACAGGACAAGCTTTTGCAGAATGAGTGAGAATCTTCACGTTTTCTTCTTAAAAATATAGTAAAGGAAACTGATTATCATGTGATATTCACATGAAGTAGCACAAGAAGTTTTTGTGTTTATTTCTGCTTCCTGAAACGTAAAACACAGAGATTGCATTATAATTTGCCTAATTTCCTCATTATTTTTGATAATGATGTCCAGGAACAGTCTTTGTTAATATCTCTGCCAATTTCACAGACAGTGGTAACTAAACATTATCATATTTCTCCAGTTAATTCACTTTATGAAAGAGGCAAAATTCACTAGACATTTAATTTTCAAAAATTCTTTCCAGTTAATATTGAAGATTCTTCTACTAATAAGATTATATATATATGTATATACATATATATATATATTCTATAGCAGTTCATTTGTTTGAAAGGTATACGAGTTCTTGAAACTATCAGGATATGGAAAATGTTTATTTTCTTCAGTTACCTGTATTTCATATACTATAGCATTTAAAGTTCACAAAGAGGAGGAGGAGGATTCTACAAAGGAAATTGATGATACAGAGCAGTGACATTGGAAGAAAGCTAAGAAAGCATAGTGATCATAATATCCAAATTTTTTTAAGTATTTACAAAAGGACAGCATGACTAATTGCCGAAAAAATATCAAGTAAGATGTGCTGAAAATTGGTCACTAGGTCACTAAGCTTGGCAGCAGGGGGTCAAAATGGACACCTTAATAAGGTGATTTTTTGGTAGTTTAGTAGGAAGAAAAAACAGACTGGAGCAGACATTATAAAAAAACCAAGAGTGAAATATTAGTATACTGTTCAAGTCTAACTGAAATACAATTGTAAATAGCATGTAATTATTTTTAAAAAGGCCTTTAATATTGGACAACACAGTTTGTGATTTTTAAGTTTTCACTAGTCAACCAGAAATTTAATTATAATATTAAATAAGATAGATTATAATATAATTTGACAAAAAATCCCCACAAGTACATATG
>CAUYQG010076281.1:0-18645 GCA_963574415.1 Tarsius wallacei | reverse complement strand
AATTAGCCGGGCTCAGTGGCTCAGCCTGTAATCCCACGCCTTGGGAGGCTGAGGTGAGTGGATTGCCTGAGCCCGTGGGTTCGAGACCCGCCTGCGCAAGCAAGACCTCATCTCTACAATAAATCAAAAAATTAGCCGGGCATGGTAGCGCACGCCTGTAGTTCCAGCTACTTGGAAGGCTGAGGCGGAAGGATCGCTGGAGCCCAGCAGGTCAAGGCTGCAGTGGCCGGGAGCGGCCACTGCACTCCAGTCTGGGTGACAGAGTGAGACTCTAACTCAAAAAAAAAAAAAAAAAAGAATGACAATTATTTTATTTTAGCACTTAAAAATATGCAAACTCCTTATGACCCACTTGATTTCTGATAAAAAAAGATCTGCTGTTATTCGAATTGTTTTGTTTTTATTTTTTCCCCTATAGATAAGTTATAATTATTCTCTGGTTGCTTTCAAGACTTTTTCTCTGTCTTTAATTATGTCATTTAATTATGATGTGTATAGATGTGGAGTTCTTGGAGTTGATTGTGTTTGGAATCTTCTCGGATTCTTGAATGTGTAGCTTCTTGCCTTTTACAAAATTTGGAAAGTTTTCAGGCATTATTTTTTCAATTAGTTCATCTTCTACCTTGTCTTCTTCTAGGACTTTGAAGACATAAATATCATATTTTTTAATAGTCCTACAGATCTCTGAAACTCTGTTTGTTTATTTACAGAGTATATTCTTCTTGGAAGTAGAAACCTCTACACCTTTATTTCTAAAGGATATTATCTCTGTAGTATATAGAATTCAAAATGGGCACTTCTTTCATCATTTCAAAATGTATCGTTCCATTGTCTTCCGAATTTAATACTTTTTGTTGAAAAATCTTTTGTTGCTTCTTTAAAGTTAATATGATGCTTTTATTTTGCTGTTTTAAAGATTTTGACTTTGCCTTATTTTTTAGCAGACATGTCATGGTGTATCCATGTGTGATTTTCTTTGTAGTTATCTGGTTTAGGGTTTATAGGACTTCTTAACTTTGTTGTTTTATGTCTTTTATACATTTTGAAAACCTCTCAGTCAATTCTCTTTAACTATTACATCCGCCCTATTCTCTCTCTTTTCCTCTCTTCTTTCAAATATGCATTAGCCTTTTCATTATGTTCCAACAGTCTTCTATGTTCTTCCTGTATTTTCTCTTTCTTTCTTTTTATCATGCTTCAGTCTAGATAGTGTCCTTTGATCTACCTTTTGTTTTACTAATTTCCTCTTTTGATATAACTTCTTTGCTCTTGAGCTTATCAATTGTGTTCTTACTTCCTGTTGTATTTTTCAGTCCTTTAATTTTAATATGTTTCTTTTTTATAGATTCCATTTTTGTGGGTAGAACATGTCATCTTATCATATATTTCCTTGAACATATTAACTATTTTAAAGTCCCTGCCTGATGACTATAAAAGATTAATAACATATAGATCTCTTTCTATTGCCTATTTTTTTCTTATAGATTGTGGTCAGTAAGACCTATTTCCTGGCATGCTTCGTGATTTTGGATTAAACTGCAAATGGTATATGAAAAACTTTAGAAGTTTTGGAAGATATCACATTTCTTTAGAGGGTTAATTTTCTCTGGGAGATAGAATAGAGGAAAAATGCCTTGATCTAATTAGGAATTGTAATAGTTATAGGATGGGTCTTGGATTTTTTAAAGACTTGTATATTTTGTTTGTTTGTGTTTCTCTCTTTTGATTGCTTCTAGAACGTAACCCTTCAGTTTTGAGATCTGAAAACTGAGGGTGTTTATCAGAAGGTCCTGAACTATAATTTTTGTCTCCCCACTATTACAAGACTGTTGAACTCTGCTTTTATGTTTTTAGCCTCTTTGCTGCATTTTTATGCTTCATTTCTTGTTCTTTTGTGTTATGCTGCTTAGAAATTGGTAAATGCTTTAAGGGGAAAACAGTACAAAACGTTAGCAACTCCTACCGGTGGTGATTCCTTTTTTAAAAAAACAGAAAGCAAAAAACAAAATCTCACTTCCTTCATGTCTGCATGCTTTTAAAGATTTGTACTCCAATTTTTATTTCTTTAGTCTCTGAGAATGTTGAAAGCCCCACACCACTTAAGAATCATCCAATACTTAAAGGAAAAAAGCTGTAGGTAATGCAAAAAAATGACAGAATTACCTCAGTGAGTGCTATGGACTAAATGTTTGTGTCTTCTCAAAATTCATATGTTGAAATCCTAACCCCTGAAGTATTAGGAGGTGGCGCCTTTTGGGAAATGATTAGGTCATGAGGGTAGTGCCTTCATGAATGAGATAAATACCCTTCTAAAAGAAATCCCCAAACAGCTGCCTTTGTCCTTCCACCATGGGAGAACACAGATAGAAAGTGCCATCCATGAACCAGGAAATGGGCTCTCATCAGACACCAGATCTACTAGAGCCTTAATCTTGGATTTCCCACCCTCCAGAACTGTGAGAGATACAATTCTGTTATTTATAAGCTACCCTGTCAATGCTATTTTGTTGCAGCAGCTCAAATGGAATAAGACACTCAATATATTTTCCTTTTATCTGAGATCTTGACACTTAAAATTATTGCTGCCTTTGCTACTCTTTGCTATCTTTCAATGATTTTTTTAAAAACATCAAGCTATTATTGTTATCTCAGTCAGAGTTTTGGTTTGAATATATGCTTCCTTATTTATTATAGTGTGAAACAGAACTCATGTAAGCCTGTGAAATCTAAATATTTGCTTCAGGCTGGGCATGGTGGCTCACGCCTGTAATTCCAGCACTTTCGGAGGCTGAGGCAGAAGGATTGCTTGAGCCCAGAAGTTTTGAGACCAGCCTGGGCAACATAGTGAGACCTCATCTCTACAGATAATCAAAAAAATTAACTGAATGGGATGGATGCAAATGTAATCTCAGGTATTCAGGATGCTGAGGCAGAGGATCACTTAAACCCAGGAGGTAGAGGTTGTGGTTAACCGTGATCATGCCATTACACTCTAGCCTGGGTGGTAGAATAAGACCCCAGTTCAATCAATCAATCAATCAATGCTTCAGTTAAGGTTATAATGTGAGCATAGTTTTTTTTAATAACCTTATATTCATTCAGTACTTTATTTTCTCATTTTTCTTGATTCATATTTTTCTGGTTAGACTTTCATCTTGCCATATCACTCCGTAGGCCAAAGCTAGATCATGGTCTTTAGAGTTCCAAGATACAGAAAAGATAAATTGGCCTTCTCCCCTTCACAAGAAATTTTAAAAACCTCTAAACTGTAAAACAAACTTGAAATGATTCAATTTTTTCAAAAAATACATCAGATGTAAATTATTTTAGAAAATGAGTGGAGCTAAACCTCATGGGTATAAAGCCTGGCTCTGCCATGTACAAGGTGGGCAAATTACTTCATCTCTCGATATTTCATTTTCTTCAGTTGTGAAATGTGGAAAAGAATAGTACATGCCTCAGAGCTTATTATAGTAAATGTGCAATACATGTACAGCACTTAGAATAGTGTTCCAAATATAATAGGTACTCGATTATGTCATTAACGTGAGATTTTCCAACATCAACAGCAATAGCCAGCAATAGCCATAAGCTACATCAACATTTATATATACTCATAATAAGTAAACAAACAAATAAATAAATAAACTTGTAAGTTAGTAGGGATAAACTTGATTTACTTGGTAAATTTACTTGGACCCATCCATTGCTAGAAAATTTTGTGATCACATTTTTTGTTTTTTCTTTTTTTCTTCTTTTGCTTTTTTTGGAGTTGGGTTTAAGGAATCTCTATCTCTCTTGTTACTAGGAAGAAAAATGAACCATTTCTTTCTGTTGTTCAGCTTTTATTTACTAATAGTTGAGTCATTCAACATTTACTGAGCACTCATTATGTTCTGGGCCATGTGTTAACCATAGTGTCATAGAGATGAACAAGATGAACAAGATTCTGTCCTTTCCCTGAAGGTATTTGTAGACTTATCAAAATCAGACCGTTAAACAAGAAATGACAGACACACATTGAGCTATATACCCTATGGCAGGGTGTCAGAATTTTATAATACATTAGTTTTATAATCCTCCCAACAACCTTAGGGTATAGGCACTGTGGTTCAGAGGACTTAAGTTACTTGCTCAAAGTCCCACCATAAAAGAAATGTAATCTGAACCCAATCGCTCAAAACAATAGGTTAGTGGCCTGCTCACTAATGTTAAGGCTGAGGAGATTGCATTTCTACCTAAAAACATTGAGAAAAAACAACAACAACAAAAAAACTAGTCAGAATTGTCTACTCATGGCCCAAACCACCTGTTAGCTCAGGTGTGTGAACCCAAGTCAGACTGCTTGTTTAGTAGTATTTACCAGTTATTTCTGCCAAAGTGGTTGAACTAATAATAGGCACCTTGACATTCTTACAGCAGGTGAAAAATATGGTGCAGAATTATTTTTGAATGGATATTTTTAAATTTGGTGAATCATTTTTACCTTAAAAATGACTTGCCAATTAGAAAATAAAATGACATCTAGTCCCTTCACTGTGGTGGGCTGTGATTGGAGAAGGCTCTCCTGTGTATTTCCTTTGATACTTTCAACTACGCTTGGATTAATTAACCAAATCGGTGGAAACCTGAGCTCCAAAGAGATCAGCATCATGTTTTCAGCTCTGCAGAACACTGGTAGCTAGCTCCTTTAGCTTTAAGAGGAATCTCCAAGGAATCTTTCAGAGAAATTCTCTTTTCATTTTGAAGGTCAGCCCACTGGTTATTTTAACTTATAATGAGTTTAAGCCCACGTCAGTATAAAGTATATTCAATCTTAAAAATACTAGAGTCAAAATGAAAATATGTTTGTTTTTGCTGGATTTTAAAACAATAGATAAAGTCCTGAATTTGAGGAATTTTTAGAACTGAGAACTTGTTTCAGAGGACATCACCTGTTGGCAGAGCATGGCACTGCAGTTTTATTCTCTTCGATACTCGAGCTGCATAAAGGGGAGGAAGAGTTGATGGGACAGCCGCGGGTTTGAGCCAGAAAGATGAGAAATGAAATCGCTCAGAGAATGTGGGGCCCTGGGCATCCAGAGAGTGTGTTTCTCTGCCTCTTATTATTCCCTCATTACTATGATGTGCATTTCTGAACAGAAAACCAAAACTGTAATTGGGACAAACTGCAAATCTGTGAACTGTAGCTGTTGCTGAAATCTCACCCTTGTGAGGCATCCTGATTCATTTCCATATACATTGGATTCGCTTGTTATCATTCAAATACGTAAATTCTCAATTGTCATTAATCTAAAATTAAAGGGGGAAAATTCTTTATAGTTGGATTTTCCTTTTGCAGTGCTATAGCTGGAGCATCAGGAAAGCAACTTTTCAAATAAAAATCCATATTTTCTCCCAACTGGGACTGGGACAGAAATAAAGAAAGATGAGGCGGAAAATGGATTAGGAAGATTCTATGGCCAAACCGTTTGGACCTGAGTTTTATTATTAAAGATGCAACTTCTGACTCTACTAAAGAAATTTCATTCTTTTACAGCGACACAAATGTCATCTACCCATCTGGCTTAGCTTCCATTTATATTTTGTAGCAGCCTAGAGCTGCTCTTTTTTTTTTTTTTTTTTTTTTTAAAGATTCTAGGAATAGAATTTCTGATAATCCTAGCATGCAAGGGTCCTTGGGGCTTTGAGGGCAGTCTCTCCTCCCCTGCCTTTTAACTCCTTTGTCCTTTGAATGGGCATACATTTTCTGAATGTCTTTTTCAGAATACCTGCCTGTGGGTTTCATCTCATTTCATCTAATTGGCTTCCCGTTAATTAAGAAGGAGAATTAACTAGGAAATAAGCACGTGTGCAGAGTTAAAAGTAAGCGAGGCTATTCCTGAAGGAAATGCAGCTGCCATTAGAAAACACATGCAATTACCCTTTTCTTCTGCAGCTCTTGGCTTTCATTGGATTTTGTATTTGTGGGACACTAGTTCTGTAGAAACCATGTTTAGCCCCAGTCAAAGGGTATGGATGAAAGGATTTGAGTGGGGGGGATTTGGCTTCTGTGTGGCCCCAAAGCCAAGTTCTTAGCTTACCCACAAGGTAGCATTAAAGTTAGTGCTGTCTTGAATCTTTTGGTCATCATCATTGCATAGACATTTTATAGTGCAGTAATCCTCAATTCGTCTTATCTGATGTCAACATCCTACTCTGTGTCAGAAATATTAGCTTCTTTCATCTGTCTCCAAGCCACCACCCACTGTGTTTTTATTTTTCTTTCCATAGCTAGCCTGGTCTCAGTACATGGATGTGGATTCTTACAGTTTTTAAAGCATTGTTTTTTTTTACCAACTCCCCTTGAGCTTCTGTTTTTATTCATTTTCTTACAAATATGTTGACATCACTATGAAAACTACCTCCAGAATGTTTCAATCTCTTTCCTTTTGTTCTGCAAAGAGAGACATGCTGGTGGTAGCAAGACCAGAAGGAACTTCAGAGTGGCATGCATTTTCCCCACAAGTGACTGTAAGGAAAGACACAGAAGCCTTGAAGAGGAAAGTTGTAGGCATGCCTGAGTCACAGCTTCGGGGATTGAGGTTGTCGGGGAGCTGTCCGTGATGGTTGTGCGGCGTGTGTACACACACACACACACACACACACACACACACACACACACTCTACAGTGACAGATGACCTATTGAAATAATTTCAGAGCCGGTCTGTGGTTGCTACGACAACCAATGATCTCTTGGCTTTCATCTGGCCATGTGACAGGGACTTTGACGTCAGCTAGAGGCAGAGTCTGTGGCTGAGTCCACACAGTCAAAGGCTTGTGAGAATCTGGTGGATGCTGGGCATTGCCGCTACTGCTGTTTCCCAGGGCTGCAGAGCATGGACTGTTAAATCTTGCACTTCTTCTGTGTGAGGTAATGAGTTCGCTTTATATACACTAGTTAGGTGATTTTATAACTCACTGTGGTCTTCCGCTCTCTCTTACCTCCTACAAGTTTGTCTTCATGAGCAATGATTGTTGTACCAGGGAGAAAATGTGAAGTAGCTTCTAGTTGTGAATCTCGTGCAGAGTCTCTGGAATTTGGTTAAATTCGGATTAGTGTTCTGTGAAGTAGGTTAAAATGTAATCGCCTTTCTTGCTCAACACTTGCTAACATAACATTATTTAGAGATACGGATTCTGCAGCCTGAGCCAAGTACTCTCTCTTGAATTCCAGGAATCCTCCCTTCGGTATTGTTGTGGGTTTAAAAACTCCAGCATAGCCTTGCAATATGTTGCTAACTTTTCTTTTTTATAATTGCTACCCAATTCTGAGTCAGCCTAAAATAGTTTGGAATTTGGTTTGTATCTTGTTTGCAGCCTTTGTAATTAGCAACAATAGGAACAGCGGGAAATGATATTATAATTGAAACAAAAGTTGGGATTTTGTTTCTTGTAAATAAGACCTTTGGTATTCTGAAAATACCAAGAAAAACTGTCAACAGCTTCCTGTTTAGAGAAAAATAATCTGGAATATGCCAAGGAAGTGGGGTGAAAGCTTCGCCATGTGTGCTTGTAGATGCTTTTTGGTTGTTAGGGCAAAGTACACATTTTCAGTGTCCTTCCCAGAAAATTCAGCTGTGAAGAGGCTGGTATGGAACGGTCTTTACTAAGGAGTCATATAAGCTGTTTTTATTTTTAAAAATAGAAATAATTACCTAGAGAAGAAAAACAGTAGCCCTAAAACTAAATGTATCATTGATAAAAGTCCTACTTTTTAACTCAAACACAGACGTAAGTAGTCACTAAACATTTGCTCCAGATCTTGGATGAAGAATTTGATAACTGTGATTAATAAGGATTTTTATCTCTTTATTCCTAAAACTCTATATACTACCTGTTGTTTTAGTTGTCTTGTTATAGTTCATTTCCTTCTCAATTTTAGTGATTGTGGATTTGCTTTCTTGACACATAAGTTGGGTTGTTTTGTAGCTTGTAATTCAAATAAAACCTCTGGTACTGAAGTTAATCAGAGTCTAGATTTACAACCAGATTTCTAAGTCTTACAGGTTTAACAGAAGAAGGGAGCACATTTTAGAGCACTACATGCAATATAGCTAGTATTTTAAGGAGTAGGGGGAAAAAAAACGGGTTTAAATATTTATGTGATTTATGGTATTTAGATATCTTAATTTAATCCAAGACTATATTGTTTTTAATTTTTTATTAGTTTCAGAATTCTAATAGCATTTATTTTATTCTGGGAGGTAAGCATTTGGAACAGAATTTAGCTGCAGTGATAAGTGAATCATTGTGGGAATATCAGTAATTTCTCAATAGCTTTCAATGAGTGAATGTTTATTGAACTTGCTAGCATTTAACATGTCTATTTTTGGTCAGAGCTTTCTTGGAGGATTTTCCAAAAGTCTAATGTGCTTACATTCAAGGCACATCTACTGAGACATAATCTCAAGGTTTAATTGATCTTAAAATTATAATAACCCAGAGGCTATATTCTTAACACCCCTAGAATACGTTAACTGATTTGTAACATTTCAGTTAGTACTGATAGGATCAGTAGCACTGTCAATTAAAAGCACTATCTTTGATGGAGTACACGTTGATGTTTGTTTCTTTTACTAAAAATATGGAATTATCATTATAGTTTTTCCAGGTAGCAGATATTTTCTTGGTCTTCTCTCTGTGATTCTTTAAATGAAAGTCATAAAATGATTACATTCAATGCCCTTATAAAATAGACTGGATTTCAGCAGTATGAAATATGAGAAAGCAATTCAGTGTTGATGGCAAAATGTCAGTGGTAAAGTTTATTACCTAAAAAAAACAAAACAAAAAAAACCCTATGCTATGAAAGCAGAGAGGCTGCAGAATCTACAGGTCTTTTCCTTTGGCAAAATAAGAGAAAAATGGCTCTCATCAGAATCATCTATTTAGAGTAATGAGACTGTTGATTTCAAGGTCAAGTTTGTTTCATCTTCAAAAGATGCTGGCAAGGGATGATTTACTCTAAAAACCTGGCTGTTGCATTATTAAATGCTTTGTATATAGTTTCAGGGATTCATAACCTTTCTGGTGCCATGGACTTCTTTGGCATCCTGGGGGACGACTATAGACTCTTCTCAGAATGACATTTTTTAAACGAAGTGTGCAGGGTGACAAAGGAAACCACTTTTATTGAAATACATTAATAAAATGTTTAATAATTAGGATGTATACTTTGTTGATAGTGTATCCTTATATAATACAAACTAGCAGGAGGTATAATAACTACCTGCTGGAAGGGGTGGTGAGCATAAAAGGTATTTCACTACAACAACTGTAATGTGATGTGAAAATATCAGTGATTTCTCTTGGCAATAGCATCACAGGTACTGTGGTTTGCAGCCTACGTTTTAATTGAGGGAAATACTAAGTTTCAGTTTGAGGTTAATGAAACTGAAGATGTAATATTTTTTCTCATCCAAGTTCCCCATGCCTTCTTGAATTTTCTCCACCCCTGAGTTAATTGATAGGTAAGCTAGTGATACCAAAAAATCACAGAACTGCACTGGACAAAATCCCTAACCCTATTTCCACATTTAATTCCATGATATCTAATTTTATTCTCTGAATGTGTAAATTTTGCGATGTTCTCTAAATTCTATGTGAGACGGGATGATATGTCCACACAGCTACCAAATTGTTACTTTCTTTTCTTTTTCTCCTTGAGATCCCTAAGAAATCTTATGTCACCTGGATTGAGAAACCCTTACCTGGTTAGATGGGGGTTAAGAGGAAAACTCATAGTATTAATGTAAGGTATGCAAGTTGAAACCATTGACCGTAGAAGTAAGACTAATGACAGAGGGACCTTTCTCCACTCAGAGAAGGAGAAAAGCAAGGAGAACTTAGATGAAGAATACTGGATGATACATGAGATAGTAGCTGAAGAAATACTCTAGAGGGCACTTCATGTGCTCATAACATTTGAAGCTCACATTGAACAATTTATGTAAAGCATATACACGTGTGGATTGATAAACTGTTAATTCCAATGACTCGAGAGAGTAATTGCCTGAAGATTTATCTGCCAGAGGTCTCTAGGATGGGACACATTCAAAATTAAATGAGAAATGGAGACACTTCCCAAGGAATTTGAATGCAGAACCTTATTTGACTTGCTGGATGTTTAAGACCAGTACAGGAGGTATTTATATTACTATTTAGTGTGTCTTATTCCCTGTGTCACTTTGAACATGCGGGAGACAGTAACTGATCTTCCTTCTAGCCAACAGGGTAATTTTGCAGTTGGTTGGCGGCTGGCACAGCCCTCCCTTTAGAACACCCAAAGTCGGCCAAGCTCAGTGGCTCAGCCTATAATCCTGCGCTTTGGGAGGCCGAGGTGAGTGGATTGCCCGAGCCCACGGGTTCGAGACCTGTCTGGGCAACTTGGCGAGACTTCATCTCTACAATAAATAAAAAAAAAATTAGCCGGGTGTGAAGGATCGCCGGAGCCCAGCAGGTCGAGGCTGCAGTGGCCGGGAGCGGCCACAACCAAAAAAAAAAAAAAAAAAAGAACGCCCAAAGTCATCCTTTCTATGACATCAGCACTCGCCATCTCTGCGTAAGACAACAGGAGCGCTGACATTTTGCACAAGCTGTTGTTTAAACTCAATCCAAATCTCTCACATTTGAAATGGAAGCTTAGCAATTTGTCTTTATGTGTTCTCAGAAGACTTACGAAAGAGAATTTCTCAAACATTTCTTATTCTTTGGATTATAAAAGAACACCTGCCTTGGGGGCTTTGAGCTCCTATGGCAACTTGATAAGGAAACTTGGAAAAAGTCTAAAATCTCTGACTCCAGGCTGTACCATTTGCTCCTAGATGGCAAGTGTACAAAATTTTAAGTTCAGAAGGGAAAGTGCTATTATTTTTCATAAAATCCACTTTTATTTAACTGGTACCTTGTGATGGAAATCTAACTAGAAATAGCATTCTGAAATGTAGTATTTTTTAAAAACTGTTTCCAGAAGTGATGTCATAAAGGTTAGTGCTTATTAAGACTTTGGTATAAAAATTATACGATAAATATTTAAATTCACTGGAGCCACATTCTCCAAGCTAAAAACAGTCTGCTCTTTTTATCTTTGTGGTGAACTTTAGTTTTTTTAAAGATATATTTCCATAAATGCTGTTAATTAAAGACACAGCATCTCTTTAAAATTTAGTTTACATTCATTTAAGACAGAATATACTCAGCTCACAATGAAATTCTATATTTGATTTACAGGAAAAAAAATCTCTAAATCTCTAGTCTGAAAGATATTCCAGCTGCTGCCTGTCTTAATGGGAAGGGTGTCCATATTTTCTGAATTCTGTCCCAGTGACTGCAGGAAAACCAAAGGCTGCACATGGCTTTTTTGTGAAGATAAATTTTTAAACGAAGATTCTGGATTTACTTTACTTTTATGAATGTAAACTCTCTCTATTAGAGGTAAATGTCAAGAAGAGTGTTGTGTTTTTTGGCTGGCTGTTCAGCTGACTCCCACAGACTTTCACATGATTCATACAACTAAAACCACAATCAATTTTGTGACCACCATATTTACAACATCCTTGAAGATAAAATTTTTTAAAAATAGCATCTCACAAAAGTTATCTCATCCTATTCCTTCACATGACTTACCATGGATCAGGTGTGGTAAGATTGCTCAATCAGCAAACTTGTGTTAACCAGCTGCTGCATCCACAGTGTTAGAGTAGGCGTCAGGGGTCCCTCCTTAATGGGATCTGTGAGTGATATAAGCCACTGGCACAGAGCACACAAGCTACTTATGGAGTTTGACTTTTGTTTGCTTGAGCTTTTATTCAAACATTCAGTTTTTCACGCATTCAACAAATGTTTAGCACCTACTATGTGCCAGGCATTGGACGAGACACCGGGGATGCAGTGGGGTACTGGACAGGCAAGGCCCCTGCCATCACATAACTTACAGTCTAACTCTAGAGGGAATCCGCCCAGAGACCTGTGAGTACCAGCAACCAAAGTTCTCTTTCTTACAGCCATACTGGCCTCTGCGGTCAGAAAGAACATCCTCACTAAAAGAAAAAAGGAGTCTATCCAAACAAAGGAGACAAACAACCTGGGAACCATTAGGTTTTACACCAGAGTCCTACCCGAGAAGAGGCATTCTACAGCTGGTGAACAGCCGGCCGCATGTGTGAGCAATCTGTTCCCATCAGTGTCAGGGATTCCAGGTCAGTACGCCCAGCCCTATTCCCAGCTGGCCAAAGGCTATTTGTCCTCTAGTTCAGAAGATAAATGGGACTGGTGGGGATTGACCTATCATTGTATTTTATGAAAAGCATCCTTAAATTAGTGGTGTCCACGTATCTGTTTCCCATCTTCCCTATATTAACCCAGTCAGGATAGGGCAACTGCTATTTAAGTAGTCCTCAATTCCAATGGCATAATATAACACTTCATTTTTCACTCACCCAGAAGCCATGTTTGGGAGAAGGGCTCTGTTCCACACAGTCATTCAGGGACTCAGGCTCCTTCTATCTAGTTACACTGATCTTGGGGACAAACTCTCTACCACTTCCTAGAAATATTCTGGGCAAGTTACCTAAGTCACAGTTTTCTTATCTGGATAATATTAGTACCTCTCTGGGATTTTTTTGGCAATTTCCTTGGCATAGTAACTGACACCTAATAGTCAATATTATGAACTGTAATTATTAATTTTTCACCTCTGGTAGTCCTGCCACCACCATCACCCCAGGAGCCAGGAGGAATCACTGCCAGAACTGGAAGACTTGTGTCTCTGGTGTTATGATAGTAGCTAATCCTTAGGGAGCTAGATAGTCTTTGAAGCTCTTTTCAAAATAACTACCTTTTTCTTCACAACATCCTTGCTTTATAAATAAGGAAACCGAGGCACAGAGCGCTTAAGCAAATTTCTCCATGTTACACAAGTATATAAAGGAGCTGCAGGTGTTTGACTCCAAACTCCTGGCTCTTTATTTACTATGCTATATTTCAATGTGGAATATACAGCAGGTCTTCAAAGTCGTTTTATTCAACATCATTTTGTTGTGATGTTAATGAGAAAAAAATTTGTTTTGTTAATTGAAAATGTTAAGTGAGGACTTACCATATTGTATTTCCCTTAGAAGTAATGTTATATGTTGTAGCAGAGTGTACTAAAAAATGGCCATACTATTACCACATTTTTAATTTTTTTAGAGACAGAGTCTTGTTCTGTCACTCAGGCTGGATTGCAGCGCTGTGATCATAGCTTACTGTAACCTCCAACTGCTGAGCTCAAGAAATCCTCCTGCCTCAGCCTCTCAAGTAGCTGTATTGCAGGTGCCACCATTATGCCTGGCTAATTATTTTATTTTATTTTTTGCAGAGACAGGGTTTTGCTATCTTGCCCAGGCTGGTCTCAAACTCCTGGCCTCAAGCAATCCTCCCATCTTGACCTCCCAAAAGGCTGGGATTCCAGGCATGAGCCACTGCATCACTACACATTCTTTTAGAATCTTGCCTCTCTCCATCAAGAGGTGAAGTCTGTTGCCCACCCTTTGAACCTAACTGGACTTATGATTGGAACAACCAATAAATATAGTGTAAATAACCCTAGGTGACTTCTAAGGATAGATCATAAAAAGAATACAGTGTCTTTTTCTCTTAAGACTATTCTTCCTTTCTCTCATGCATGACATTTGCCCTTGGAATCCAGCCACCCTATTGTAGGAAATCTAGACCCCAAAGAGAGGCCACCTGTAGGTGTTTCTTTTTTAAAAAATTTTTTCTTATATGTAGGTATTTTAGCCAACAACGCCAGCTAAGGTCTCAGCCCACATCTAGCATCAATGACCAGGCATATGGGCAAATAGCCTTCAGATGATTCCAGGCCCAGCTGTGGGGTTCCCTTTTTCCCTCCTGATGCCAGGTGGACCAGAGATGAGCTAAACCTGCTGAATCCTGCCTCCAATTGCAGATTTGTGAACAAAAGTTGTTGCTTTTTAAGCTCATATATTTTGACGTAATTTCTTAGGCACTCAGAGTAACTGGAACATATGGTGTAATTAGAAATGGGTGAAAAACCTACATAGAGGGCTAGGCTTTGGGTACACATAGATTAAATAGACTTTTGTGATTTAGCCTAACTTACCTACCTCACCTAAAATAATTTATGGAAGAAAATATATTTTTGTTACTATTGAAATTACAAACAAGCCTGAGGAACACATTCTGTGTGTGCATTTGGAACAGTAATGCTGTCACTGGTTCCAGGAGAGGATTTGGGCTACACTGAGACTGAACTGCATGCCCTAGGAAATTTTGCTCACCGCGTCCTGCTAGCTAGCGGGACCCTTCCTGAGAAACAGTCTTGTATGGATGGCAGTAATTGTGCTGTTTTCCCTCCATTTTCCTTCCCTCACTCACTTGCTAGTCCTTCTTGTCTGCCTTTGTCTCCCTCTTCTGCACCTACTCTGTCTAATCTGCCTACTTTTCCGTTGTTAGACCCTGCTGTCTCCCTGACACTCTCTTTTGGTCCACCTCCTATGCTTCTAGGTTGATTTTTCTGCTCTGATGGTTTATAGTAAAGCTAGGGGATTCCTATTAGCCAGGTAGGATTTAGCTCAGTCAGCAAAGTCGTTTTCCTTCTAACAAAGCTGCCAAAATGGCAGCTGTCCCATTGGCTTGTGGCTCCACGTGTTGGCCAAACCTAGTATTCAGAATCTGTGACCTTGCGTCCTTACTCCAAGAGGCATCGCTGTCACTTCTGCTGCAGAGAAACCAATACCCCGACTCTCTTCTCTCTTATTTAAACTTCACCCCATCCTGATGATCTTCTCGCCATCCCTTGAGAAGGCTTTCATTCACTGATTCACTCACCGTTTGCTAACTCCTTACAGTGGGCCCTGGAATTAGCACCTATTAGGAATATTCCTTTTGTGTCCAAGGACTGGTAAGGTATCTCCAGTTGTCCCTCATTTGCTTACCACAGACATTGGGCAGATGTGGTTCAATCACCCAGAATTTTTTTATAGCTAGGACATGCGCAATTAGCCCAAGATGCTCCAGCTAAGTGGGATACTGCAAGGGTAATGTAAGGCCAGCCAGTTTTTGAAGAGGTTACAGCCTAGTTAGGGAGTCTGCACAGATATGCAACTGAGAGCCAGAACTATGTCTTCCACCCTGATTGCAACTTCCCACAGTGCCTAGCATCATGTTGGACATAGAATGCCTACTCTTTAAATCTCTCTTAAATGATTGATGGATAGACTAATCACACAAAATGTGTGACATTGAGATGACTTTGGAATGGAAGTGAGCTTCAAGTTGGGCCTTGAAGGACGGAGAGCATTTGACGTGACCAACAGAAGTGAAATAACAATCCTTCAATGAGAAGCGCTATGAGGACACCCTAGTATCAGAAACAGGACACCTACTCATCTGAAATCAAGAACATGGTTGAGAAGAGGAAAAAATATATAATCTATAGGGTGGGTCCATGGAGGATCTAGAGTTTGTCCACTTAAACTGGGTTTGGTCTGATTAACAGTAGGAAGCTACTGAAAGCTAGAAGCTGGCAAGTGGTGTATGTGTTAAGTGGTGTGAGGATACTTCAGTGACCCTGTTTCCTTTGGCTTTAGATAGGTCATGTTAAAAGCCTGAATATGGTGGGGTGCTATGGCTCAGCCTGTAATCCCAGCACTTGAGGAGGCTGAGGTGAGAGGATTGCCTG
This sequence comes from Tarsius wallacei, assembly GCA_963574415.1. Classification (NCBI taxonomy): domain Eukaryota; kingdom Metazoa; phylum Chordata; class Mammalia; order Primates; family Tarsiidae; genus Tarsius; species Tarsius wallacei. Next base: position 2,899 of record CAUYQG010076281.1, on the reverse strand, counting down.
AGCCTGGGGGGTTCGAGACCAGCCTAGGCAACTTGGTGAGACCTCATCTCTACAATAACTCACAAAAACTAGCCGGGTATGGTGGCAGGCATCTGTAGTTCTACCTACTTGGAAGGCTGAGGCAGAAGAATCGCCTAAGCCCAGTAGGTCGAGGTTGCATGCCACTGCACTTGCACTTGGGTGACAAGAGTGAGACTCCAACTCAAAAAAAAAAAAAGCCTGAATATGTGCTTAGTTAGGTGTTCCCTTTTTCTCTGTGTTTCTCATAAAAAAGTTTTTAACTTTTTAAGTTAAAACAAAAGTGAATTCTCTTTCACCCTCAGTACTGTGTGAGTGACCTTTTTAACTCTCACCAGGCTCTGCCTATTGGTAGAGTTGTATATCATCACAATCCGTTATTCACCGAAGCCGTACTCATATAAAACCCAAACCAATGGAATAATTCAAGCTTTCATAATATTTTCTGTGAGACTATACTATAATGATGATATAATTAGTATTCATAATGAAACCCCTGGGACATTGCACCATTATTCTAAAAACTCTTTGAATCAAGTCACCAATGAAGGACTCAGTTATGTTTAGTGATGTTTTTGCTGTAGGTCATGAGTACATTTAGTTATACCTGAAGTCTTTGAATACTGGTCATCAATATATATGTTTGGCAGCTATCAGAATGTTCTTAATGAGACACCATTCTTTAAAAATATTGCAAATTATATATGCAAAAAGCATACCATTGTATATGTATAATATAAAGATACTTAAAATATCCTTGTGTAATCAATAAAAGTACAACATTTTATCTTATTTTATTATTTTATTTTGTTTTATTTTAGTTGTGGTGTACATGTGAGGATTTACTACATAAGTAAATTGCTTGCAGAGGGTTTGGACTCCTGGCAAGCCCTCTCTCCCCTTGATAGTGGACCTGGTACCCACTGTGTGGTTGTGTGCCCCTTATCCCTCCTCCCTCTCTCCTTCCTTTAGCAGTGTCCAGTGTCTGTTGTTTCCACCTGTGTGCTCATGTGACCAGTGATCAGGGCTTGCTTTGTGGGTAAGAATATGCGGTACTTGGTTTTTTGTTCAGAACATTTGTTAATCATTCTAGTGAAGTGCAAGGTTATACACTGATAACAACAATAATTTCACTACAGCAGCTCACAAATTAGTACTGTCTCTAAGGTCCAATACCTGAAGGAAATTGAATCAGTGACATTTTTTTTTTAACTCTTCAATCACATAAAGATTCTAAACCAATTGAGGAGAGAGTCAGTTATCTCAGTCTCTGATAGTGAGTAAGAGGTATGTTTCTGCTTACAGGAAATCACTCATCATTGCTGCGGGAGGTTGTAAAGTTTGGAAATTGGTTTCTGAGTCTCCAGGCCATTGTCCACGTTGAAGCTTCTTGTTACCTCTTGGCTATTCAGGAGAGAATGGCCAGGGAACCCTCAGTGGGCCCTGAGCCCCCTTACAAGCCTAACTGCCGGGGGTGGTTAAAACAAGCCATTCTCTGTTTGGAGGGTTCTCTTTATAGAGAACATGAACAAAAATGTAAGTGGAAATTACAGTTTTTGTGCATGTTTTTTTCTGGTATATTCAGAAAGTGTTTTACAAAATAGATGTTATTTAAGAAAGATGCAAATTCTGGTCCAAATTCCACTTTATAAAAAAAAGTCATTAAATCTGCTGTGCCCACCCCCAAAAATGTTGGTTAACTTCCAATTTTTAAAGGCCAATCCATTGCTGTTTGGAAAAAGAACTGTCTTTCTCCTTTGACCCTTAAAACGGTCTACGGATTAATGCCAAGAACTGACCAAGAGTCTGATAATTGCTCCTCCAGCATCCCCATCAGGAGGGAGGGTATTTTATTAAAATTACAAAAGGCACAAAACTTAGTTATGCTACAGGTTGACTAAAAGATACTGATTTTGAGATACTGTGAAAAAGAAAAAGTCTCCCTGAAATCACATTATATCATGCCTGGATTTAAGATTAACAGGGGCTTTTTTATTGTGGTAAAATATAAATATAAATTGACCATTTTAGCCATTTTTAAGAGTATGATTCCATGCACTGTGTTCACACTGTTGTGCAGCCATTACCACCGTCCGTCTCCAGAACTTTTTCATCTTCCCAAACTTTAACTCCATACCCATTAAACGAATTCCCACTTACCCCTCCCCACCAGACCCTGGCGACTGCCATTCTACTTTTTTTAACAACATAACATTTTTAGAGAGTCTAAAATAAACCTGTCACCCCTCTTTCTCTTGCATAAGCTTTTCAATTAAAAAAAAATCCCCGTTAAAAGTCCTACTATGATTGGAAGTCTCTTAGGTTTGCACAAGTGGGCAAAATTTACAGACAGGTATTTCTGACATACAACAGTGCGAGTGTGTTCTTGATGTGGTGAGGGATTGGCTACTTAAGCCATATTCTGTGCAGTTTCTATATCATCACTCAGGTCACCATCCTACTTGTGTCAAAAAGAAAGCCTTTGAACCTAGGAGATCTAGTCCTGGTAATATTCTCACAGTATTTTATATCAGTCTTCTATTAATATTCATTTTAAACAAGTTATAGAATCAGTAATGTTTATGGTGGAACATTTGAAAAATGTTTATACAGAAAAGTATAAGGAAGAAGATAAATATCACTCTTAATATTCTACTACCTAAATTTTAAAATTAATATTTTAAAATTAAAAAGCATTATAAGCCGGGCTCGGTGGCTCAGCCTGTAATCCCATGCCTTGGGAGGCTGAGGTGAGTGGATTGCCTGAGCCCGCGGGTTCGAGACCCGCCTGGGCAACTTGGTGAGACCTCATCTCTACAATAAATCAAAAAAAATAGCTGGGTGTGATAGCGCATGCCTGTAGTTCCAGCTACTTGGAAGG
>CAUYQG010076280.1:0-12177 GCA_963574415.1 Tarsius wallacei | reverse complement strand
GTGTCTCCTACGTTTTCTAAGGTTCTTGTATTTTGAGGTTTTATGTTTAGGTCTTTAATCCATCTAGAGTTAATTTTTTTGTATGGTTATAGGAAAGGGTCCTATTCATTTTCCTTCCTTTAACTTTGTATCTGTGTGCATCCCTTGCTCTGAGATGAGTTTCCTGGATGCAACAAATAACTGTGTCATGGTTTCTTATCCAGTTTGCCATTCTGTGTTTTCAGTGCTGCATTTAGCCTATTCACATTCAGGCTGATTATTGAAATGTGATTATTTATCACTGTCCTGAGGTTCTTATAAAGTTTTTTCTAAGCATGTTTTCTTTTGGCCTTGGGGTTGATATATATGTGTTTTTTCAAGTTTCTTTTTGTGCTGTATTCTCTGTTGATTCTGTGCTCTGCTTTTCTCTTGGGAAGTGAGAGGTCATTCTTTTTTTTTCTTTCTTCTGTGCTTAATACCTATTTAAGTGTCTCCTGTAGAACTAGTCTGGAAGCTGCATAATCTCTTAGGGATTGGGTGTCTGGGGAGGATTTTAATTATCCATCACTGATGAAGCTGAGCTTGTCTGGGTAGGAAATTCTTGATTGAAATCATTTTTCTCGAAGATCTTTGAATATAGGCCTCCAGTTCCTTCTTACTTGTAGTGTTTCTGCTGATAAGTCTGCTGCTATTCTGGTGGGTAGTCTGGTCTTTCTCTCTTGCTGCCTTTAGGAATTTTTCTTTTGTGCATACTTTCTGTAGGTGGATTACTATGTGTCCAGAGGTTGATCTTCTCATTTGATGTCTTGTGGGAGTTCTTAGTATCTCTTGTGCTTGGCTGGTCACATCTCTGGCGAGATGGGGAAAGTTTTCTTGGATTACCTTGGAATACTTGCTCCAAGTTGTTCTCCATTTCTCTTTCTTCTTCTGGGATATCGATCAAGTGTAGATTCAGCCTCTTGATATAATCCCACATTTCTTGTCAGCTTTGTTCTTTCTTTCTGAGTCTTCTCTCTAAGTTTTTTACAGATCTGGTTAATGCCATGTTCTGGTATTCAAGTTCTGAGATTCTTTCTTCAGCTAGATTTATTCTGCTTTCCATACTTGTCATCTTGTTATTTTTTTACTGGTTGAAATTATTTTTTGCCAAAATCTCTGTTACAAGTTCTTTCCATGTTGCAGCTTGTCTTTCTTGAGTCTTATTCACTCTTTCCATCTATTCCCTAATCCCTGTCATATTTTGGGGCCAGTCCTTTGTGACTTCCATTGTTTAGGCACCAAGATCTGATTTTTCAGGAGTTTTCTCTTTTTACACTTGAAATTGCCTGTGGTCTTCCTTTGGTTTCTTCTCACTTGTGACAGATCTCTTGTTTTTCTCTTTAGTTCTTATATTCAGTGTCAGTTAGAGAGGTTTTCCCTACTGACGTTTGCACAGCCCTCTATTCATCCCTGATTCTTGCTCTGGATTTGATCTATTTTGAAATAGGCCTGAGGATGGGAAGCTTTATTGTCTTTTGTAGTTTTTGAAAGTTGAATAAGTAGGGGATGGGGCAGTAGAATTCAGAAGCTACTCGCAAATTGCAATGTTCACCTATTGTGATTAGTGTTCCCTGAGACCCACTTCCCACCACTACTCTATATTTGATGCAAAGCAGAAAGCAACACAAAAAACAATTGGACACACACACAGACATACACACACTCACCAAAACAAATTGGAATAAAACAAAGTGAAACAGCACAAACAACAGCAATAAAAATCCAAGAAAACTGAACACACAAACACACGCCTAGCACAAAGTGAATGGAGATGAAAAACATAAAGACCAGGAATAAAAAATGAATTCAGATTGAATCCTCACACATATATTGACACACACCTTAAACTATGAAAAATGAAAATAAAAAAATCCAGATGAACAAAAGAGCAAAACCAAACCAACATCAACAACAAAGTTAAAAGATGAACACTCAATCATTCACATTCACACATAAACAGAAAACAACAAATAAAAGAAGAAAAACAGAAAATGAAAAGAAAAAAGTGTGGGGATGTAGATCAAACCTTCACATACACATTCATGCACAAAGGAAAAATATTTAAAAAATAGATGAACTAACAAACTGGCAGAAAAATTTTAAAAATTAAAAAAAAAATTAGAAATTTAAGAAAAAACCTGCCCTCTTATGGCAGGCTCTGTAACTGTTCTTCTAATCTGGTCTTTCCTGCAGAGCCACCTCCTTCACTCTCTCCTCAGTGTCTGGAGCAGGAAAGGACGAGGTCCTGTGGAGGTGGGTGGGGCTGCAGTCCTCCCTTCTCACTCTCATATGGTCAGGGAGATCTTCTCCAGTGAGGCGGTGTGGGATTGTCTCTACCCCAGGTATGTACTTGCAGGGGATGCCCCAGTCAGGCTTTTCCTGAAATGGAGTTCCCTATTGCAGCAGACATCAGGCTCCGCCTGGGTTTGTCCCTCTCTGTCATGGCCCAGTTGGGTGGGTCTGATGTTCAGAGAATTGCTTGGGAGGAAGTTTTTTGGGTCGGCCCTAGACTCACCACTGGTCTCTTTGGAGTTCTTTTTTGTCCTTTTCTGACCACACCTTTTGTCCCGGAGCTGGATCAGGGTAGGGGGTAGGGCGCCTGGGACTAAGCACTCTTCGGGTCCCTGTGAAGTTTGTGCTTTCAGGATATTCCCTCCGGGTCACAATCAAATCTTGAGTAGCTGATCTGCCAGTCACAGAGATCAGGTCTGTTGCTCCGTGGTGAGCAAGTCAGAGCACTCTCCTGCCCCGTCTTCAAAATTGTGGTGGGGTGCCTCTCTTGTCCTCTTCTGTGGACTCTGCCTCTGGACACCCTCCACAGCCCCTACTGCCAGTGCCTGATCAGGCGCTGAAGTGATGAGGCAAAGCCTGGGGCTGGCAGTCTCTCTTTCCTTAGTGGTGTGGCAGATCCTTGGGTGGTAGTCTCTCCCCACCACTTCTTCACAGGAAAATTTTTGTTCTCTTTTTTTAAAAAATGGCCCTCAGCTTCTGTGACCTGGGAAGAGCCAGGGACGAAGCAGAGAAACTGCAGCACCAGCAGTTGCACCAGGGCCCTGGCCACCTGCTCTCAAGTCCCCACTTAGTCAGACCCTCCCAGCATTTTCTTCCCAGGAAGGGTTTTGTTGATTTTTTAAAAACATGGGCTAGGCTTTTGCATCCCATGAATCACTAGGGTCCAAGTCGAGCAGCTGCAGCACCAGCTGCTGCATCAGGAGAGCCCTGTCTGCTAGCTTCCTAGACTTCACTCAGTCAGCCGCTAACATGCTCACTAACTCGCCAGAATGTACACAAAATTTTCCATGCACTCCCTCACACCGGGACCCGCATAGTCCAACTGGCTCGGCTGCCATCATCCCGACCTCCCTCAGCATTTTAATATACAACTCATGTTAGTGGTGGGTGTGTGAATGTTTCTTACATTATCTTGCAGTCTGTGTGCCTCATTTATAATATCCATCCTATATAACCCCTGTCCTCATTGTTGGTGACTTCAGTACCCATGGAGGTAGTCACCCTAACAAACAGATCTTTCCGTTGTATTTTAGCTTTTCACTGAAGTTACAAAAATAGGACAGAGTTCCCATATTCCCAACACCCAGCCTACACCAATCGTGACATGTTACATCATTAGAGAATATTATCAAAGACAAGAAATTGACACTGGCACGATCCAATTACCTACAATCAAACCTTACCAGGTTTCACCAGTGTTTGCATGCACTCATTTGTAAAGGGTGGACTATGCCTTGTGTGTAATTCTGCAACATTTTGTCACATGTATACATTCATGCAAACACCACCATGTTGAAGACAGAACTATTTGATTTCTCTCTCATGCCAGGATGTGGGCTTAACACACTCTTGCTGAAAACCTTCCTTTCCACTTGTGTGCTGGTTCTCCTGCTTCCTCCCCCACAAACATTTTATATGGCTATTGCTTCTCCCTTCTGCATCTTCAGTGTTTCCTTCTCTAATGGATCATTCCATTGCAGCTTAAGCATGCTATTCTACTTCTTGGCTTAAAACACAAGACAAGTTCACATTCCCTTCCTTCTCTTCTTTTCTTCAGAGAAAATCCCATCAGAAGTTTTCCATACTCATCATCTGCATTTCCTCCTCCTCCAGAAATAATCCTCCTCCTCCTTCTTCTCCCTCTCTCCCTCTCTGTCTCTCTCTCTCTCTCCCTCTCTCAATCTTCTAATATCACTATCTCCCTCTCTTAAATAGACCATTAAATTTCTTTGTCTTGTTTTAAATAAGAATGCAGTCACAAGTTAAAAAAAAATCTTTAAATGGTCATTCCCACTCCAGGTCCTCAGGAAGTCTTATCTTCTTAGCAAAGATATACACTGTTATTATAGTTATGAATTTTAATCTTTCCAGAAACATTTAATGTTAAAATAGCCATGCACAGTCTGTGTCATGCAAAATACACATTCATCTGCATTCTTTTTAAAATTTTTTAATTTAAAGGTGTGGTATATAATTCAGGGTTAGGTATATAAATAGTCCTTATGGTACCCTTGTTGATTAGGTGTCCCCACCACCCCCGCCAGCAGTTTCCCATTACTACCAATCCCACTCCCTCTCCCCTGCCAGTTTCCCACTACTGCTAATCCCTTTCTTACAGTATTGTGATAATTGCTCAGGGTCCGTTTATGAGTGAGAACATGTGGTACTCAGTTCTTTGTTTCTGTGATAGATCACTCAGTATTACAGTATCTAAGTCCAACCAAGTTGCTGCAAAGTTCATAATTTTGTCCTTCTTTAGGACTGCATGATATTCCATTGTGTATATGTACCACATTATTTTATCCAGTTCTGTTTCAATGGGCAGTATGGTTGGTTCCATGTTTTTGCCATTATGAATAATGCTGCAATAAACATGTGTGTGCAGGTACCTTTTTCATAGAGCGATTTGAGTGCCTCTGGGTATATTCCCAGAAGGGAGATTGTGGGGTCATACAGAAGGTCGATTTTTATATCTTTTAAGAATCAACAAGCTGTTTTCCACAGAGGTTGTATTCGTTTACATTCCACCAACACTGTAGTAGTGTGCCTTTTTCCCCACAATCTCTCCAGCATCTATTGTTTTCTGATTATTGATGATGGCCAACCTGACTGGAGTTAGGTGGTATTAATTTGCATTTGTGTTTTAAATTTTATCTCTTTGATGATTAGTGAGGCTGAGCATTTTTTCATGTATATGCTGGCTGCTCGTATGTCTTCTTTTCAGAAGTGTCTAGCCGGGCTCGGTGGCTCAGCCTGTAATCCCGCGCCTCTGGGAGGCAGAGGTGAGTGGATTGCCTGAGCCCGCAGGTTCGAGACCCTCCTGGGCAGGCGAGACCTCATCTCTACAATAAATCAAAAAATTAGCCGGGCGTGGTAGCGCGCGCCTGTATTTCCAGCTACTTGGAAGGCTGAGGCGGAAGGATCGCCGGAGCCCAGTAGGTCGAGGCTGCGGTTGCCGGGAGTGGCCACTGCACTCCAGTCTGGGTGACAGAGTGAGACTCCAGCTCAAAAAAAAAAAGTATCTATTCATATATTCTGCCTATTTGTAATGATCTGTTTGTTTTTTTCTTTTCAGCACGTTTGAGTACCTTGTAGATCCTGGATTTTAGGCCTTTTTCAGACATACAGTTGGCAAATATTTTTTCCCACTCTGTGGGCTGTCTCCCCTCTTTCAATAGTTTCTTTGGCTTTGCAGAAGCTTGTCAGTTTGATGAGGTCCCACTTGTCTGTCTTATCTCTTATGGCATGGATATCTGGAGTTTTGTTCATAAGTTGGTTGCCAATTCAGATTTCCATATGGGTTTCTCCTGCATTTTTTAAGGTTCTTATAGTTTGAGGTTTTACATTTAGGTCTTTGGTCCATTGATTTTTGTGCATGGTGATAGGTGGGGTCTTGTTTTAATCTTCTGCATGTGGCCAGACAATTTTCCCAGCACCATTTGCTGAATAGGTTCTCCTTTCCTCAGTGGTTGACGGTGGAGGCTTTGTCGAAGATGAGTTGGTTGAGAAAGTGAGATTTTGCTTCAGGACTCGATCCTGTTGCATCAGTTTATATGCCTGTTCTTGTTTAACTTGACTTGGATGTCCTTCCATGTCAGGTTTGTTGCTCATTTTATACAGCTGCAGAGTATTCTGTTCCATGAATGGCCTGTAATTTATACAGAATTGATATGAATTTTTCAGGTCAGCCTGGGCTTCGAGAGTGTCAGTTCAATGGGTGGCCAGTCAAGCTCCAGAGAGGGTCAGCTTGACGGGCTGGCAAGCCTAACACCAGGAGTATTGGCTCTAATAGGCTGGCAAGCCAAGCCCTGAGAGTGTTGCAGCCCCCAGAAGTGTCTCAGCTTTTGTATCTAACCTTCTGCCTGCAGCTCTTCCAGTTCAGCTGGCTCTGTCAGCTGGTAAGCTAGCCTCTAAGTAGCATGGCCTTCTGCTCCAACAATCTTCTGCAGCTCTTCAGGTCAGGTTTCTTGTCTCATGTCCATGAGGAATGAGGGCAAGGACGGCCTGAAAATTGAGAAAGCATGACTTATTGAGTGGATAGAAAAGCTCTCACAGTGGAGGCGACCCAAGAGGGTTGCCGATTTATAGCTGAAACCTGGTGCTTATATAGCCTTAAGACGGAGGCAGTTGGCTAGCACTAACTGTGAGCTTATTGGTCAGCCCTAACCGTGATGATTAGTCAGTATTAAGGACCAATCGGCAGAAGGTAGAGAACTAATGGTGAATGGATTGCTTGGCAGCGAGTTGATTGGTTGTTTTTCTTTGGGAGCAGTGAGCAGTTAAGCTGTAGCTTGAGAGACTTTCAGGGAGCTTGTTTACCAATGCGAGTATATCAGCTGAGAGGCCTGCCAGAAGTTCCTACATTATTGCCAGGGGATCCACCCTGTCTGTCTGCCTAGCCTTTCTCCGTGTTCTCTCACAGCATGGTCATTTTGGCAGTTACAAATATTTTATTGCAAATAATGCTACATTTATTAACTTTGCACATATGTCTCAGAACATGCACAAGCATATCTCTAGGATACACTTCTAAATGAGGAATTATAGGGTGAAAAGTATGATACTTTATATATGCTTATATATGTTGGAAATTGCCTTCCCTGGAGGTTGAAATCATCTGCACTGCCGCTAGAAAGAGAGAGAGAGAGAGAGAGAGAGAGAGAGTACCTGGACCCACGTCATATCCACACTGCTGCTATCAAACCATTTGGACATTTATATTTTGGCAAGTAACATATAATTCTGTTTACATGTAACATGAATGTCTTTTATTCTGAGTTTGGTTTCTCATCTTTCCATATGTGTAAGAGCCATTTTTGTTTTCTAGAAAGTGTGACTCATGACTTATAGCAATTTCCTTATTAGATTTTTGGATTTTGAATCATCATTTTGCAGAACTTTTCATAAATAGGGCAAATTAACACTTTGGTTATGATATACATGATCAAGATAATTATGATGGTTCATGCCATGCCAAAACATCTGTTTTTGTCTTTCTAATGTTTTCTTTAATGCCTTCTAAATTTTACCATAATTTAAAAGTTTTCCCCACTAGAAATTAAAAACAATTTCCTGTAGTTTTTCCAAGACCTATTATATTTTGATAATAAATTTGGATTTACATCAAAATTATGTCTAAAGTATATTTTCAACTTTATTTTATTCTAAATGGCCATGGTTGTCCTGATGCCATTCATTGAATAGTCCATATTTTACAAACTACTATGATATGCAATCTATATCATATGCTAAATTCCCATAAATACCTGTGTCTCATTTTAACTCGTCATTGATCTGAATTTTATATATAAATCAGTACTACAATGTTGCACTTATCCAGGTTGTATACTATGTTCTAATAATTTTTTATTTTTCTATTTTCAGAAGACATAAATGTGGCTGGTTTTTTCTTATTTATTCTAAATGCCTGTTTTGTATATAGAAACTGGCTGTTAATCACTAATATGAGGGTCACTCACATATAAATGCATGATTACTATGATAAGAAAATCAGTAAAAAAAAATTAGGTTTAGACCATTTGAGCCTTGGATAACCTTATAATATAGTTTATTCTTTATAAGTTCATGATGCCTAGGCTCATAGTTAGCTAGTGAATTCTCAAAAACAAAAGTTACTAACAGAGAGGTGGACCAGATGGGATGGCATGTGAGAAGCTGATATCAGAGTGGAAATGGGACAGAGGTCAAGAACCATCTCAGTGAGGAATCTTGTCCCAAATGGCTCTAGTCTCTGAATGGTATGCTGTCCTCCTGTAGAAAATCATATGGTTGGCCAAAATCTCGATAAACCTACCTTGGTCACCAGCTTTCCCTCCAGCTTCTATAGGCACCTACTGAATTAGAGGACACAGAAAGGTTCTCAGGAAACATCGAAGCCCACAAAGGCTCTAGTCCATAGATTTGGCACAGTTCTCTACTAGAGAATGGAGGAAAGGCAAGTGCATATCTCAAGAACGCTTTTTTCAAAGTCAGCTAATGGTTTTCTCTAAGTTCACATCACTATATTTCCACCTTGGATGGCTCATACAGGGGTCATGAGCTGACTTCAGGGAAAGGCAGGAGACATGAAGTTTCCTTCATGAAACTCAGGGCTGGTAGACCCAATTGTAGGAGTTCCAAATGGGGTTAAACGGACCTTTCATTCTTCTGACCCATCTCCTCATACCACCCCCTTTATTCCAACCATTCAATCTGCTGTCATGGAGAGGTTGCTGCCTCTTAGATTCATTTAAGAAGTAAGGGGACCTGCAGGCACTACTGCCCAGAGTTGAACCACAGTAAAAGCAAGTTTCTTTCTTTTTAGAGTCATTGCTCTTTGTGTATCTGAAGGGATCCCAGGAAGAAACTGATGATTCAAACTGAAATAAATGAGGAGTGCTTTATGCAGTGAATGTTGACCACAATGGACGGGGTTAAGGGAAAGTGACAACACATGGAGTAGCAACCTAAGGCAGCAATAAAGAAGCGCTATTCCAAATCTAGGCTCAAAGGAACGGGGAATGAGTATTGAGAGCATAGTCACATCTGTAGCTGTGGCAGCAGGAGGGGATGACCAGGAGATGAAGAAACAGTGCATGGCCATCACAGCCTCACCCACAGAGGAAGCCCAGTGTGTAGGAAGCCCAATTGCTCTATTCATGCCCCCCCCGCCCCAGTTTCCAGGTATTGTCTCCCAAGGGCTCAATTCAACCAGAACCAGAAAAAAATGGATCCCACCGATGAGGTACAGAGACGCTGCCTTCTTGGAAGTCCAGACAAGATGGGAAATGATGGAAGAAAATCCTTATGGCAAATGAGACTCCCACACACCCCCTTATCTCATCCTACCTCCTGGGGTTTTCTTTATATAAATGTCATTGAATTAGGTCTCATTTCAGCTCCATCATTGAGTTTTTATCTCTTTGCACCTTCTTTCTTGACTGCCACTTCTAAAGAGGAATACCCACATTCATAAAAAATAACGAGTACATGGAATGTAACTTTTTGTGTGTGTCAGGGTCTCACTTCATTGTCCAGGCTGGATTGCAATGGCATGATCATGACCCACCACAACCTCAACCTCCTGGACTCAGGCAATCCTTGTGCCTCAGCTGTCCGAGCAGCTGGAAATACAGGCGTGCACCACCACACCCTGCAGATTTTTTGATTTTCTGTAGAGACAAGGAACCATTATGTCCCAGGTCACTCTAGATATCCTGGACTCAAGAAAACTCTCCCCTAGGACTCTCAAAGTGCTGGGATTGCAGAGGTTAAGTCACTGCACCCTGCCTGGAATGTAATTTTTGAAAGAGAAAACATATTCCTTTTTGTTAGCTTACAAGTTAGACTGCACTAATTGATGCCCCAAATAGAAATAACTTAAACAAGGAATTGTTGTCAACCTCTGTATCCATGCATTCTACATCTGCAGATTCAATCAACCATGAATCCAAAATATTTAACTTTAAAAAAGATGGTTTAACAGGTGCAAATGTTTTTCTTGTCATTATTCCCCAAAACATAGTGAAACAACTATTTATATAGTGTACACTTTGCATTATATATTACAGACAACGTCGAAATGATTTGACATACAGGAAAAGATGTATAGGTTATTTGCAAATACCCTGCAACTATATATAAGGAACTTGAGCATCTGCAGATTTTGTGTCTTTGAGGGTCCTAGAACCAATCCCCATACCCAGGGATGACTGAATTTTAGACCTAGCTGGAGACGTCAAGTTATGATACATTAAGACTCCAGAATGTGTTTCCCCCGATCCCTAGAAGATGTCCTAATCCTAGTTGTCCCTACAGGATTCCAGTCACATCAGTGCTTCAGCCTAATGCAGGAGAAAGGGGGAAGGGGAGGCTGTGCTCCTGCTATTAAGCCCATGACCCGGAACTTGGTTACATCACTTCTGCTTGCCTCCCATTGAATGGCACCTGATCATATGAGGTCATCCAGCATGAGAAAGACTTGGATTGGGTCTATTTCAGCTCTTACTCTCAGAATTGTTATGTGTCAGAAGAGGAGAATGAGACTATGGGAACCAGCAGTCTCTGCAGCCCTTGGCTGTCTCTCAGGTTCTGTGCTCACATGAAGATTTTTCATGAGCTCCTCAGAAATCATGACGATGGGGCATAGAACAGCGGGAAAGCCTGCGCTAAACAGGACACCAGGGACTGGTGTTTGGTCGGTCTCCACTGCATGATCCCAGGAATAGCCTTTGACTTTGAGGCTCACCCTCTATCTATGTTACATGAGAATATTCCAATAGGTGGCCTTTAAGAAACACATGCTAAAGGTTGGTGATACAGTAGTGAGGAAAATAGGCATGAATTTTTACTGAAGGAGTTTCAGGATTCACAAGGAAGAAATACATATCACCTTAAATATAGACACAATGAGCGTTAGTGCCCTGAGTGGGGATAACACATGTGCTAGTTTTCTGTTCTGGCCAACTGAGGCTGTGGGAGCTTGTCTCTCTAAGAGAGCTCACGATGGCTACACTCACTCCTGTTGATTCTCAGCATCCCAGCAGGAGGATGCATCTCCCCTCCCCTTGGAGGCCTCCTGCTCTTGTGAGTCCTTGAGATTTCACAGTGAAGACTGCCTTTGTGAGGTAGAAAATGACTCCTGGGTTCACTATCTGTAGCTGATTGGCTTTCCCTCAACTCTCGTCTTTTTTTCAAAATCTCTTTGATTGGCTTCTTTTCCTCTCTGGAGTTTGCTTAAGTTGGGCTTTTCCCCCCTCCATTTTGACTGCCAACTTGGATTTAACATGAGAATTTTCCCTCTGGTTTCCTCCTCTATTATGTATAATCAGTGCAAATTGTGTAAAGACTGAGTACATGCTTAACTGTGCAAAGGCTGAGTTTATGCTTAGCCTAATTTATGACATTGTAGATGTCTTTTTAAGCCCCCTTCCACATTTTTGCCACAATTTTCAAAATTATTAATTTTTAAAAAGTAATTAATATATTCATATATCAATATAGAGTTATGGACAGTTCTCTGCCACTGACTACATGACCATTGTGGGTCATACACCTATTCTAGGCAACCAAAGCACAGAGTGAGGTCATGGAATTGCTCCTGACTGAATTCTGTGCCATTTGTGCTCAGGTATCTATTTCCAGAAAATAGTGATAAGGTTTTTGTTTTTTCGGGTTTTGTTTGTTTTCTTCTTGGAATTTTATTTCAATCATCACTCTTCAATTTCTTTATTTCCTGGTTTGTATTTTTTAATTTTTTTATTATAAAGATGTGGGGTACAAGTCAGGGTTAGGAGTACAAACATTTATTATGCAGGTACCCTTGTTGATGAGGTATACCCTTCCCTCCCCTAGCAGTTTCCCTCAACTGCCAATCCCAATGCCTTCCCCTGACAGTTTCCCATTGCTGTCAAACGCTTTCTTATATTATTATAATTGTTCAAGGTCCGCTGATGAGTGAGAACATATGGTACTCTGTTCTTTGTTTCCGTGATAGATCGCTGAGTGTGATCGACTCCAAATCCATCCAAGTTGCTGTGAAGTCCATATATTTGTCCTTCTTTATGGCTGCATAATATTCCATTGTTTTTTATGTACCACATTTTTTAAATCCAGTTCAGCTTCAAACTCATCCTTTTTTTTTTTTCT
>CAUYQG010076272.1:0-15349 GCA_963574415.1 Tarsius wallacei | reverse complement strand
TGGGTGGGCATTGGGGTGGTTTGCACTCTTTGACTTTCATACGTGATGCTTTTTTTTTTTTTTTTTTAGTTGGAGTCTCACTCTGTCACCCAGGCTGGAGTGCAGTTGCCGCTCCCGGCCACCACAGCCTCGACCAGCTGGGCTCCGGCGATCCTTCCGCCTCAGCCTTCCAGGTAGCTGGAACTACAGGCGCGCGCTACCATGCCCGGCTAATTTTTTTGATTTATTGTAGAGATGAGGTCTCGCCAAGTTGCCCAAGCAGGTCTTGAACCCGTGGGCCCAGGCAATCCACTCACCTCAGCCTCCCAAGTCACGGGATTACAGGCTGAGCCACCAAGCCCGGCTTATACGTGATGCTGCCGTGAACATCGGGGTGCTTTGTATGGACCCTCTGGTTTCTTGGACATGCTGAGCTTGCTGCCCTCGCAGAGCTGTTCCCCTTGCTGTTCCCTCTCCCTGGGGCGTGCTTCCTCCAGGTCTTCCTATCTCTGCCGTCTCCTTAGATGGGCCCTCCTAGCCATTGCCCACGCCATGCTCGCCCTGTCCCCCGCTTGAGTTCCCTTTTTCGGCCTTGTCACAATGGGGATCACTGTATATGCCTGTCTGAGTGCAGGATTTCCCTCTGTGTCTCCACCACGAGGACAGGGACCTCCTTGTTCATGGCTGGGCCTTCAGTGCCTGGCACCCCAAAGACGCTGACTCAGTAGGCAGAGGGAGTGAACCACGGAATGAAATGGAGCATCCATGACTCCAAGAAGCACAGGGCTTCTGGGTGTGAGCCAGACACAGCCGATGACTCTAGATGGCAACCGGTGCTGCTCCTGCTGCTGTGTCTGCGATGTCTCCATGTAGTCTTTCTAATTCCCTCGCAAGGGCATGGGGGAGAGAGAAGGGCAAGCCAATCATCCAGCAGGTTGCTGCTGTGGGAAGCGAGAACAGTGTGGCTGTTCAGAGCGGGCCCTTGGGCTGGAAATGTCTGGGGTCTAGGTTGTGATGAGCTACTTATGAGCTCGGTGGTCAGGAGCAGGCAATTTTCTTTTCTGTGCCTCAGTTTCCTCAACTTCAAGTGGAAGTAATAATGACACTACTTGGCTGGAGAGTTATGAGGGTAAGTTGAAATGAGGTGGGTCAAGTATTCAGCCTGTCAGCTATTTTTGTGTGGATGAATATAGTCACCAGGAGAGAGAGGGAGTGAGGAGGATGGGCAGGTGAGTGGCCTGGAAGGGAGGTGAAGAGGGATCGGTGATGGCTTCCTGGAGGAGGTGACATCTAATTTCGGACCAATAGGTGGTGGCCCCCGAGGAACATGACAGCCTCCTCCTTGTCTACCTCCAGTTCAGGACTGCAGCATACCCGAGGAGGACTCCAGGCAGACATCCACCAGCTCTGCCTCCCTGCTGGGGAGTCTGATATTTGGCAGGAGGACTTCTGGGAGAAGAGGCAACCTGACATACTGCTTAAGCTCAGAGTTCAGGTCAGACAGGGTAACCCGGTGTTCGTGTCCTCTGGCTTCTCGACTGCCTAGCTGTGTGTTCCTAGGCCACGTGCTAAACCATCTGAGCCGGCATGTCCTTATCTATAATTGGAAGGGTGAGAACAGAACCAAGGGTACTGGGTGAGAATTCAGCGAGATACTGCCCGGAGGGTGCTTGGCACCTGGTGAGTATCAGGTCCATGTCAGCCTCAGTCTTGGCTGTCCTGACTTTCCTTGCCTTCGCTGTCTTCCCAGAGCCACAGCAAAGCAGACAACTAATTTTGAACCTGAGACTGCTGCTTCAAGAGCGGGAGCAAGAGTTGGGAGAAAGGAGCCCAGGCCAGCCCTGTGCCTGCCGCCGCCGCCGTGTGCCTGGGGAGGGCGAGCCGGCCTACAGAGCCTGTAGGGAAGCTGCCAGCTGCTGGGGGGGGTGGAATGAACTGGAGGAGGTCGAGCCCTGGCTGCTTCCTGTCTCCCCGGGAATCCCTGAGAACACTCCCTAGCCTCCTCCTCTGCCGTCATCCCTCTCCTGGGGCTTAATTGGGCAGCTGCAGTCACTGGCACTTAACCTTCTCCCCATCTGCCCTCCAGGGAAAGAATTAACGCTAATCCCTGAGCTGCTTCCCTGCCTGCTGGGGGAAGTGTCAGAGTGCAGGGACAGGCAGCCGGCTCTGTGCAGGCCTCCCAAGTAGCACGGCCCAGCTCTGGTGCTCAGGGGGTCCCAAGACATGCCCACCTGAGTCCCCGCCCCTCTGTCCTGGGGAAGTGGGGGGCAGCCCTGCCTGCCAACCAGCCACCTTCCTCCTCACCCTGTCCTCCTCCCTCTAAGCCCAGCACTGGCTGATGGAAAGATGACGTGAGCCATGTCAGTCATTTTACATTTTCTAGGGGTCACATTAAAAAAATAAAAATGAGCCGGGCTCGGTGGCTCAGCCTGTAATCCCGCGCCTTGGGAGGCTGAGGTGAGTGGATTGCCTGAGCCCGCGGGTTCGAGACACGCCTGGGTAAGCAAGACCTCATCTCTACAATAAATCAAAAAAATTAGCCGGGTGTGGTAACGCATGCCTGTAATTCCAGCTACTTGGAAGGCTGAGGCGGAGGGATCGCCGGAGCCCAGCAGGTTGAGGCTGCGGTGGCCAGGAGCGGCCACTGCACTCCAGCCTGGGTGACAGAGTGAGACTCCAACTCAAAAAAATATAAATAAATAAATAAAAACGAAGCCGGGCGCAATGGCTCATGCCTATAATCCCAGCACTTTGGAAGGCAGAGGCGAGAGGATTGCCTGAACCTAGGTGTTGGAGAACAGCCTGGGCGACTTGGCAAGACTTCATCTCTACAATAAATGAAAAAATTAGCCAGGCATGGTGGCTTGCATCTGTGGTTCCAGCTACTTAGAAGGCTGAGGCGGAAGGATCGTCTGAGCCCAGCAGGTCGAGGCTGCGGTGGACGTGAACGTGCCACTACACTCCTGCCTGGTCGACAGAGTAAGACTCCAACTCAAAATAAATAATAAATAAACAAATAAATAAATAGTAACAGATGAGTTTTTTTAACGGATGAGATTTTAATAACACATTTTAACCTAGCATATCCCAAATGTGATCTTTTCAACATATAACCAATAAGCACAATCTTCAGGAAGCTATTTTATGGGGGGGTTTTTTGCATGCTCAGCCTTCCAAATTCAGTGTGTGTTTTACACTTTTATAGTATGTCTCATTTCAGATACTAAATTTTCATGGGAATGCTTGATCCGCATATAGATTTCATAAAACTTGTAGTTGAGAAAGTAGATTCACCTGTTCTTTTTTTTTTTTTTTTGAGTTGGAGTCTCACTCTGTCACCCAGACTGGAGTGCAGTGGACGCTCCCGGCCACTGCAGCCTCAACTTGCTGGGCTCCGGCGATCCTTCCGCCTCAGCCTTCCAGGTAGCTGGAACTGCAGGCTCACGCTACCATGCCCAGCTAATTTTTGCTTTATGGTAGAGATGAGGTCTCGCCAAGTTGCCCAGGTGGGTCTCGAACCCACGGGCTCAGGCAATCCACTCACCTCAGGCTCCCAAACCACGGGATTACAGGCTGAGCCACCAAGCCCGGCTGATTCACCTGTTCAACAAGCCAAGTTGTTCAGACCCGCATGAAAGTTTTCTAATCACTGAATTGAATGTGAGTTTCTAAGGGTAAATTAATTATAATTAAGTAGCATGAACAATTCAACTCATCACTCACATTAGCCACACATCAAGGCCTCAGTGGCCACGTGTGGTTGGCAGCTACCATATTGGACGGCGCAGTTCTGGCCTTTACACTCAATGTCCTACAACTGCTCCTTGGCTGGCCCCCTGAAAAGTCATGTGGTGTGCTAGAGGGGGAATGCTGCCTCTGATTTGCTGTGTAACTCTGGGTAAGTCGCCTGGCCTCTCTAGTCCTTTCCTTCCCAGCTGTCTAAACCTTCCGTACAAAGAAAGTGAGTGTCTCGGACTCCCCACACCTTGTTGAAGGTGCACAGCAAGGAGCACACAGTGCTATTCCACCCAGGGCATTGTGTTGGACTGGAGGATGAGAAGCATAACATTCGCGGAGCCTTTTCTATGTGCCAGGCACTGCTGGAAGCCTCCAACATGAGCTAACTCCTTTCACCATCCTATACCTTCACGGGGAATGTGCTGGCGTCATTGTTTCTCATGGGAAAACTGAGCCACACAGAGCAGTTAAGAAACTCGTACGAGGTCACCCAGCTAAGAAGGAGCAGCGGTGGAATTTGAACCCAGACTGTCTGGCTGTAATGTGAGTGCTTTCATCAGCTCCTTCTGCTACAGGTCGGGCTTCCCTGATCTGAAAATCCAAAATCCAAACCTTTTTGAGCACCACCATGGCAGCACAAGTGGAAAATTCCACTCATAGGTACTTAACACACACTTTGTTTCATGTACAAAATTATTTAAAACATTGTACAATTTGGGCGTGGTGGCGTGTACCTATAGTCCCAGCTACCCGGGAAGCTGAGGTGGAAGGATCACCTGAGCCCAGGAGGTGGAGGCTGCAGTGAGCCAAGCTCGTACCACTGCACTCCAGCCTGACCAACAGAGTGTGACCTCAATTCCCCCCCCAAAAATTGTATACAGTTGCCTTCAGGCTATGTGTGAAAGGTGAATACAAAACATGCATGAATTTCATGTTTAGAACATGGGTCACATCCCTAAGATATCTCATGTATATGCAAAGATTTCAAAATCCCCAAAAATGCCCAACCGGAAATGCGGCTGGTCCCAAGCATTTTGGATAAGGGCTACTTGTCCCGCTAATGATGTAGCATGGCAGTGATGGGGACTGAGGAAACAAACAAGGCAGAGAAAAAGAAGGGGGCTGTTACTTTTGATGGAGGAGAAAGAGCCCCCCCACCCCCAGGCTGCCCAGGCCCTCCTAATATCCTGCAAGGGCCTACAAGGTGCCAGGCTTCGGGGAGTTGAAGGAGGCCCCAGGCAGGGAGTGATGGGCTGGAGGCTGTGAGGCTGTACCCTGCAGCGAGAAGGAGTCTTGCATTAGAGCTGTCAAGCATAGCCTGCCCGCGGGCAGGCGTGTCCTGCATGCTGGGAGCCAGTGGCCAGCAGTAGCTGGCTGACTTTGCCTGGGATGGGACCGCAGGCAACAGACCAGCCTGCGTCCAGCATTGACCGAGCAGTCTTTCCTTCCTCTTTTTTTCTTTCCCTGCTTCAGCCCCATCTTTCCTAGCCCTCCTAGGACATTTCTTCCTTATTTCTTCCTTCCTTCCTTTTCCTGTTCCCTTTCCTTCCCTCGGTCTCTCCCCCATTCCTTACTTCCCATCCATCCCCCACCCAGTGTCTACTGAGGGCCTACTATGTGCCAGACTGTGACACAGTGAAGGAGATGCTCCTGTCCTCAGGGGACGTTATGGTCCATTTGGGTGGATCCACAGGTAAATCTGTAACGTCAGCTGAGAAAAGAGATGCATGCTCTTTATGGATAACACTGAGATCGATTTTGAAAATTACACTCTGTACATGGAAAGACATTATAGACAAAGTTGCAAGGCAAACAGTAGGTTGGAACAGTGTCAGCACCCTCTGGGATCCACAAAGGAGCCCGCATCTGTGTGTAGGGTGCACCATTCCCGGCCTGGCACAAAGCGCCACTCCCTTTGTAGCAGGGCTGGCTCTTAGTTTGTTCTGTCTCCTTTTTCCTTTGTAAATGCATCTTCTGTCCTACATAAAATGATCGTGCCCCGTAAGTAGATTAGGGACCCAGGTTTTTGACTCAGTGAATTACAACACGAGGTCAAACAAGAACAAAGGTGTCACGGAGCAATTCATTCCCTCCTTCACTCAGTGACGATTTACTGACCTGTGGGCCTTGAGTCCAGTGTGGGTGACAGTGTGAACACTAAGCAAAGGCTCTTCAGGGCGACGGGTGGGAAGGGGCGGGATAGGTGTTATGACATGCAGACTATCAGGGGCAGGGAGGGACTGTGAGAAGCATGGTGGCTAAGGGGAGCCCTGAAGCACAGGGAGCAGTTAGCTGGGTCAGGATGAAAGAATGTTCCACAAAAAGGGAACTGCTTGGGAAAAGGGGACAGGCCGGAGACTTTAGACCCCAACACACACACACATACACACATGCACATGCCTCCATAGAGTAGTTCCATCTTGCAGGAGTCTGAGTCAGGGCATCCCAAAAGTTGGGGGTGGAGAAAGGTAAATGGGTCAGATTACAAAGGGCCTGGTAAGCCATGCAAGAGTTGGACACTGTTTGAGAATCAGTGGGAAGCCTTTGAAGCATTATAAGCCAGAGAGTGACTGCTTCAAATCTGTGTTTTAGGAAGATCACACTGGCCACATCCTGAACAATGGAGCTAGGAAGCCAGGAGCCAGAGAGAACAACAGTTAAGGGGCTGTTGCCAAAATCCAAGCGAAAACTAAGGGGCCTGAAGTAAAGAAATGGCAATGTGGAGGGAGAGAACTAGATGGAGGTCAAGGTCAAGAATAAGGTGAAAGGTCATGGAGGCTTGTTGTTGGGGTAGGGAGGAGTCAAGGGTGTCCCCAGTTTCCTGCATGGGCTGGTGTGGCTTTACGGATTGGGAATGCCAGGTGGGAAGCTGGGAGGAGGAAGGTTGGATGTTCAGGTGGATGTGAGTTGGGGTTTCTTGTGGACTCTCAGCAGGTATCCACAGGCAGTGTGGCGAGACGGAGGTTTAGGCTGCAGATTTAGTCGTGGGAGTCAAGGGGGGTCAGGGTGGACCAATAAGACCCAGATCAGGGAGCAGTGGTGGCACCTCAGGGAGGCTGCATCAGACAAAACAAGGAGCCCTTTCTTTTCTTTTCTTTCTTTCTTTTTTTTTTGAGTCAGACTCTTACTCTGTTGCCAAGGCTGGAGTGCAGTGGCTCAATCTTGGCTCACCACAGCCTCAACCTCCTGGGCTCAGGTGATCCTTTTGCCTCAGCCTCCCAAGTAGCTGGGACTACTGGTGTACGCCACTACACCCGGCTGATTTTGTAGAGATGAGGGCTTGCTGTGGTTCAAATGTTTGATGCTGAGTTGGGTGTTGGATTGAAAGCCAGGAGACTCCTGGGTCCCTGTCTTTGCCCCTTGTTGGCTGGCTGTGTGTTTGGGGTCTTCCCTTGTCAGTTCTGGTCTTCATTTTCCCCATTTGTGAGATACTGGGACTTGGACAGAAGCAGTGATCTCCCACTGTCCCACAGAGCCCTAGGAGTTCTCAGGAAGCCTTTGGCAGCAGGGACGGACTGTGTGGTGCTGTGTGGTTGTGGCTTGGGACTGCCACCCATTCTTCAAGCACAGTAGTTCTGCTTTAATTTGTTTTGAGTGAGTTTTGGCTTGAAGAAAAGGTTTCATGGCTCAGAAGTGTTTGACAAGGGGATGACCCCTTATGTTCCATTGGACAGGTGACAAAGCCACACTCAGTTGGGAGTTCGATGCTAGAAAGAGTGGTGTCTCCATGAGTCAGTTGGAATTGATACCTACAGACCTTACAGTGCTGTTTGATGCAGGCTCTAGGTCCAAGGAATAATCAGGATGGCTGCACCCCAGGGTCAAAGTAGACTTATCTGAGGGATTAGCATCACCAACCCAGTACTCCAGGGATGACAAATGAGATTCAGCTGAGTTACCTTTGTAATGGATGGTAAAGTTGCCTGGGACTGAGCTGAGGACTCTGAAGCTGGCTCTCAGTGAGGATAAAGTGCTGTGATTGATTGGCAATGTCTGCTCTGGGTGGTGGATGTGTGGTAGTGATGTGTGTGCCATACATCTGCTAGCTTTGATCTAATCTTTGCACCTACCAGGGACACAAACTCTCATTCCCTTCTTAGCCCCTGGTTGCTCTACTGTGCTGTCTCTTCTTTCTCCTTCCTTTGTGACTGAGTACTTCAAAGGTCTATCCTGGCCCACTTCCCAGTGGACCAGTCACTTCAGGAAGCAAATGGGCTGCTTTCTGGAGGAAGCCAGATCACTCGATGAGTTCCCATTTCTCCAGAATTAGACGGTTAATCATGCTGACCAGGGGCAGTAGGCGGGCTCAGGGCCAGGGAAGCACAATGCTTTTTTGCTGAGCCCCCAGGGTGTGGGCCCTGTTTCCAAAGATACCCAAGGCCATGTTCAGGAGGCTCCTGATGCCACCCTGATCCTGCTTGCTGCATCACAAGGGGACCACCAGCACTAAGGATGGGGGTGGAAGCGGGAATAAGAAAAGGGCCTTCTACTTCCGCTCAGGAAATTAAAAACCTGCCTCTTTCTTTGATGTTTTAAAAAAGTAATCTTCATTACATAAATAAACCATGTTTGTTGCAGAAAAGTTGGAAAACATAGATAAGCAAAAAGAAGGAAATAAAAGCTACCTACCATCCCAATATCTAGAGAAAAGCGCTATTCTGAGACTTCAGCGGCATGGGCACCTCAGAGTAGACAATGACCCAAACCCTGGGGTACGGTGGAGGGACCCCACTGTGGCAGGCATTGACCCTGTAGTTGCTGGACGGTGGGAAGGTCTAGGGTTCCTGGGGGTGGGGCCAGGGTGGGTGGGGTGGCCTGCATGGGCTCAGATGGCCACTTTTCCCAACTAGGTTGGAAATAGTTTAATTGTTAGCAACTTGAACTGGTACTTTATGGATAATTATTGGTGGTGTCTCTCCCCACTCCTCTGACGACTGGTATAATTTGACATATTGGCTGGTTGCAGGTCTGGGCTTAGGAATACGGTTGGGGGTTGGAGTTAGGAGGGGTCACTTCCTTGTCAACATTCCTATTTGTGTTTGAAGCTTTGTTGCTCCTGGGGGAAAAAGATAAAGGAAAAAGATATCCCTTTATCTTTTTCAAATTCACGTTCTCCTCAACCCAGGGACTGAGGAGTGTCCTGAGAGAAAAAGAATCTGGGATCCCTGTTTTTACTTTGAGATTCCAAAGGCGACTTCACCTTCTGGGGTAGGCTGGCCTCAGCCAAGAGCAGATAATTAGAAAAGACTGCAGGATTCTAGATTAGATGCTTATCCTAAGGGAAGGGACAGCCTGGGCAGGGGCCAGGACTCAGTCCATAGGCCTGGGTGGCTGGAGGTGAGGTTCCTGTCTGAGAATGGCTTGAGGCTGGCACTAGCAAGGTAGCTGAGGGGATGCCCCATGGAGAGGGGTGTGCATGAGAACTCAGAGGATGTCACACGTGGGTGGGGTGGGGTGGGGGCGTGGAGGGGGTCATGCAGCACGGCTGTAGGGCCCTTCTCCATGGCAGGAGCTCATCAATCTGAAGGGACAGGGAGGTATCCCTAGATATGATGTCCAGCCAGCAACTGCAGATGTCATACAACATGATCAGACTAGGGAGGGGGAGAGAAGGCACAGAACCAGCCACAGCTACAGGGTCTAGTCCGAGGGATTTAACTGAACTCCCTCTGCCAGGTGGCAAAGATGCTCAGGATTTATTGGAAAAATAGTTGAACTTAGTGGTGAAGAGCACAGTTGCTGGAGCCAGACCGCTTAAGTTTGAATCCCATAACTACCACTTATTAGCTGTGTGACTTTGGGCAAGTGACTGAACCTCTCTGTGCCTCAGTTTTCTCATCTGTAAAGTGAGGGGTACATAGTACCTATTTTAGGGAGTAACTATGCATCAGTTGATCAACAGATGTAAAATTATATATAACCGATTGCTATAATTATTTGCTGACATACACATGTATCCGTGGGTGGTCTTGAAAATGTAGCACTTAAGAAGGGGAACCTGGGAAAAGCTGACAATTCTTATTAATTTGGTAAGTGGTGCCTTGAGCGATTATATTTTATAGAGGTGGCTCCTGAAAGGCTTGTTAAAACAGATTTCTGGCCTAACCCCCAGAAGGTCTGGGGTGGGGCTGAGAGTCTGTATTTGGCATGAGCTCCCAGGTGATGCCCAAGCTGGGGGCCACAGACCTCAGTGAGAGCAGCAGTGGCTTTTTTTTTTTTTTTGAGTTGTAGTCTCACTCCGTTGCCCAGACTGGAGTGCAGTGGCTGCTCCCGGCCACTGCAGCCTCAACCGACTGGGCTCCAGCGATCCTTCTGTCTCAGCCTTCCAAGTAGCTGGAACTACAGGCGTGCGCTACCACACCCAGTTAATTTTTGATTAATTGTAGAGATGCGGTCTCGCCAAGGTGCCCGGGTGGGTCTTGAACCCGTGGGCTCAGGCAAGCCACTCACCTCGGTCTCCCAAAGCGCTGGGATTACGGGCTGAGCCACCGAGCCCGGCCAGCACTGGTTTTGAACACTGTTCCACGTATTCATCTGTATCTGTTCTCTCAGATGTGAAACCTGTTGCATGCTGGCTGCACATCCTTTTTTTCCTAAGGGGTGATCCTCCCTGACATTTAGTAACCAGACTGTAAACTTGCCCAGGGCAGGGGCCGCCTCCTTACTCACCCTTGGGAGTGGAGCGTCTGGCACATGGTGGGTGCCCGATAAATGGTGGTTGAAGAGAGGCAAGAGCATGCTTTTTGCACTCAACAATGTGCTTGTGTACATTTTTCATGTTAATAAATACTCTCCCCCAACACTGTTTGGTTGGTTGCATAGTTTTCCCTTGTACGGACGTGAGTGAGAGAACAACTTAAGCTCGTTGGAACGAAAAGAAGGAATTTAGTGTACGAAGAAAGAGTGCCTCAGGCTAGAACCAGGGACTCTAGGAAGCTGAGAACCCCCGGGAAGCTCTCTCCTAGCATCTCCCATCTGCATCTCCCTGTCACTGCCTTGTTCCCTTCCCCTCCTTTGCTGCTCTTCTGTCCATGAGACATTCAACATGACTGTCTCTACCGGCCAGGTCTCCTGTTCCAGCCCTGCCCTCTGGCAGTGGGTCTGTCCGCCTGCCCCTTACTAGTAACCCCAGTCAGGACCCTGATTGGCCCTTCTGGGGTCAGGTCCTTACTCCTCATCCAATCAGCGAGAAGGGCCACATTCAAATAGGACTGCCAGGTGCCCCTGTGGTGTTAGGGGGGCGTCGGCAGTGAAGTGGGTCAGGGTGATCCCCAAATGATCCATTCCAAATTGCCTTCCATTCATCTCCTCATCTCTCTGCTTAAACCTGATTTCAATTTCAATCTGGCAACCAGGATTTGGTTTCTGTGGACTTTTCTGGGCTCAGAGCAGGGATTTGACTGACTTAACCCCATCTCTCATCCATTAGCAATAATGGCCCATGGCAGCGTCGCAGGTTTGTCTGATGTCTTTGAACATTTAATCTGCGCAACGTGATTTCAAGGGAGGCAGGAGGTTTCACCCAACGAGGCCTGTTTAGTACCAGCAAGTCTGTTCATGATCCGAAGTGCAGCTGAAAAAATAAATATAATTAAAAAGATAACTCAGGCCAGCGTTCCCGGAGACTGTTTTACATGGGCGCATAATGAATGCTAAACTCAGTGCAGCAGTGCCAAAAAGCAAAATAAATTCTTGGAGTTGGTCTGTTTCCTGCCTGTAATACATTTGCTTGTTCCAAACAAATATATTTGTCAATACAACACAATTAGGAGGGCTGAGCCAATCAGACCATCAAATATCCAGAGAAGCAGAACGTGGCTTCCATACGCCCTGCTAGATGGAGCCAAGGTCTCAGTGTGTTACGACCAAATCAATTATGGCCCAGGCAAGCCTTGCATTCCCCTCCAGGACAAGCTTCCTCTCCTATCTTCTAGTTAGGAGAGAGTGCTGCCTTTTTTTTTTCTTTGTTCTACGTGTTACTCACAACCCTTGAGGTCCCGCCCCCTGCATTTTTTAGGTTAATTTCTTTCTTTCTTTTTTTTTCCTTGGCTAACAGCTAGAAGTAACTGCTGACATATACACTTTTTAGAATGAAGGCCTGCCAAAATGGGACAAATAATTCATTTTGATGATAATAGCTACCACATATTGCACAGATGACAGGCATTTCACATTCATGGTTTCTCCCAATCCACATAGCCATCCTGGGATATGCAACACTAGTTACACTTTATACATGAGGAAACTGAGGCTTGGAGAGATCCAATGGCTTGCACAAGGCAGCACAGCTAGTGAGTGGCTGAGCTGAGATTCAGACTCTGGTCGTTCTAATGTTTGCATGTTTGATAGGACTATTGAAGTTTAAAGACGTAGAAATCTAACTCCACTCTGGGCTCTCCCCTTATGAAAGGAAATAACTAGAGCAGCTACATCCTTTAAGTTTCCAAGCCACACTAGCCTGAGGAAGAAGAAATTTCTCCTCTGGTAGCACCCATAGAAGAGAGAGAAACTTCTCTCAAACTCTTGGTATCCTATTTGCTTGGGTTAAGTTAGGGGTCCATCCTTGAACTATAGCTCCTGGCAGAGGAATGCAATGTGCTGAATGGTTTAGGCTGGCCAGAACTTTCTGGAACTGGGGTGGGTGTCAGTCTCATGAAAGCCTCATGGCTGAGCAGGGGTAGGGCACAATCCTAGAGTAAACCTGGGGGCTGTCATCAGAAGAGGGGTATGGACTGGCAGAGGGCATGGTCTCACTAACCTGGTTAACCGACCAGCTGGCCTGAGGCAGGCACTGACCAATCAGAACAGATGCTGGCCACAAAGATGCATTAGCCATTGGCTACTCAAAGTGGGCTCCTTGGACAGCAGCATTGGGCTATTTGGGAGCCTGGTAGAAATGCGGAAACTTCGAACCCACTCCTGACACACTGAATCAGAATCTGCGTTTGAACAAGAACTCTAAGCCTCTAACAAGATTTAGTGAAGTTTGGGCAGCACTGATTTAGCAGACTGGGACCACAGAAAGAACAGGCATCTGTGTCGACACACGGGCTCCCATCCAAGCTCCATCACTTGCTAGCCGAATGACTTGGGGCACGGGGTGACATCACCCCATCCCAAAAACGTCGAGGGGAATAAAGGAAGCGTGTTATAGAGTCTCTGGCATGTGCTGGGTGCTTGATAAGCCCAGGTCCCTCCTCCCCATCCCGAGTGTTTGCAAATGGGGAAACTGACCGTTTTGGTTAATGTCTGCTACTGCAACTGAATGATGGAGACTGGCTAATGTATAAAGAAAAGACATTTATTTCTCGCAGTTCTGGAGGCTGGAAGCTCAAGATTGACGGGCCACATCTCGTAAGGGCTTTCTTGGGAGTGGGACTCTGCAGAGTTCTGAGGTGGCCTAGGGCGTTAAATGGCTCATAAGAGACAAGGGGGCTCATGAGAGATGGCCAAACTGGCTTTTATAACAGACCCACTCTTGGGATAACTAACCCACTCTCTCAATAACCCATTAATCTATTAATCCATTAATCCATGAGCCGTTTATGAGGACAGGGTGCCCTCATGACCCAATCCCCTCCCAGATGTTCTACCTCTAAATGCTGCTACATTGGGGACCAAGTTTCCAACCCATGAGCTTTTGGGGGACACGTTTAAACCACAGCACAGACCCGGAGGGGTTTCTGCTTGCCTAAGACATGGAATGGACTCTGATGCCCTGAGGGCTAGCCTGGGGCTTGGCTTTTCTCAGTACATCAGAGGTACTGCACCCTGGCTGCACATTAGAATCCTCGAGGGAGCTGAAAAAAGTCTCGATGCCCCGGCATTACCCCAAATCAGCTCGGTCAGAATTTCTCAGGGGAGACCCAAGCATCAGTGCTTTTTAAAGCTCCCCAGGCGACTCCTATGAGCAGCCAAGGTGGAAAACCAATGCCTCACACTTTGCTGCCTTCCAAATTAATTCCTCTGCAAGAAGGCTCTGTTTTGAACAAAAGTCTCTGCTTTGAATGCTTCTGGGTAGCTGACTGCAAAGCTGTGGCGGGGTGATGGGTTCTGTCTTCAAACACTGAGCATGTGCCTTGACATGGCTCTGCCTGGCGACGTGAAGGGATATGTGCTGACTGGCCAGGCTCACACTTCTCAGACGGCTGGTAGGGGTTCTGCTTTTGAGCCAGGGAGCCCACCAGGGCACGGAACCATGGCCTTGACTCCAGGGCATCAGCAGGGCAGGTGAGGACCCATGACCTTCTCTGCAACCTTGCACCCACAGGAGCACAGATCACACCCAGATGTCCCGGACCCCTGGGTGAAGCCTATGGACCCTTCCAGAAAATTTTTTATTTTACATAAGACAGAGGAAAGAAATAGTTTTGAAATCTAATTATCAAGATATCAAAAAGAAATCTACATATGTAAATAAATGTCTATGTGTGCTTCTTTGAGAACTTTAAATTAAATAACAAGATCTAGCAGTGAGTCTAAGGGCTACCCAAAGTTTGAAGTAGTGATGAGGATGCATGATCTTTTGGGATATCTGTAAAACCTGCCCTGTGATTTTGAAAAACTGTGATTTCTGTTGGTGACAAAGTCACAGGAGCTCCTAACCCTACTGGAGTTTGTTGTTTCCGTTTATAAGGGAGGCAAATGGCCGATTTGGGATAGAGGCTAGTGGAAATAGTGATGTACTTTTTCTCCACCCAAATCTGCTGACCCTCTGGATCCTACCATGGACCCCTCAGGTTCCATGGCCCCAGGCTAAGGACAGTCGGGGCAGAGGAGAGGGCTGAGGGCAGATTGCAGGTTGCATCCATACCACGGAAGGAGGGAGCCCGCTGGGCACAGTGTGTCTCCATCACAAGATCCAGTCCGTTTTCTCCTAGGTCCTGCATGCTGAGGTTTCAGGGGAAAAGGTGTGTATCCTGGGTTAAGCATGTATAGGGAAGGTCTTCCGAGCTTCAGGGTGGAGCGTGCCAAGGTTTTCATCCTGGCTTTCCTCAGCACTGCTCTGTAACCTTGGCATAGTGCTTAACCTCTTCAGACCTCCTGTTCCTAATCTATAAAAGGGACTCCTACTGCTCTTTGCAAGGATTTCTGTGAAAATAAATGGCAAATGCCTAGCGCAGTAGCAGTGACCTTGCTGGTGAAGTGTGCTGGCTGCGTAAGCTTGCACGGACCTCCGACCTCTCCTGGACTTGCTTTCCACATCTGTAAAATAGGCTACCTGTGCCTGCCTCAGTGTGAGAATGCAGGGTCTGGTGCCAAGGGAGTGTTTAATAACTTTGACATTATGGCCATTAGACCAGAGCCTGGCACAGATACGGCCCCACAAACCTGTAGCTAGACTGCTGAGGGCCTCAGACAGCCTGTGGACTCCAATACAGCGGCTTGGGAAATGGCCTCTTTGGCTGCTTTCTTGGTTGGACTGTGCAGGTGGCCAGTTGCAGGGGCAGCTCTGGAGGATTCTCATTGACCTTACCTCCTTAGGCACACCGGCCTGTCCCTGCAGTGAGGGCCATGGCTAGGCTTGTGGGTCAGGGGGTAGGAATTCGATGGAAACCTGGTGAAGGGTGGCCAGCCACTGCAGACAGCCCCCACTCCCCTGGGCTGGGTTTCTCAGGGCCCGGTGCCTGGG
>CAUYQG010076271.1:0-14440 GCA_963574415.1 Tarsius wallacei | reverse complement strand
CCTTGGGAGGCTGAGGTGAGTGGATTGCCTGAGCCCACGGGTTCGAGACCTGCCTGGGCAAGCGAGACCTCATCTCTACAATAAATCAAAAAATTAGCCGGGTGTGGTAGCACGCGCCTGTAATTCCAGCTACTTGGAAGGCTGAGGCGGAAGGATTGCCGGAGCCCAGCAGGTCGAGGCTGCGGTGGCCGGGAGCGGCCACTGCACTCCAGCCTGGGTGACAGAGTGAGACACCAACTCAAAAAAAACAAAAAACAACAACAAAAAAAACTTGGTAATCTTCTTAAAGGACTGACCCTCCTTTACCTCCTTCAAATGGCTAGTAACTTCTGTTAGATTCCATTCAAATATCTCTTGGAGTTGTTACCATTATTCTGTCTTCAAAAATGTTCGCTTTGGCCAGGCATGGTGGCTCATGCCTTTAATTGCAGCACTTTGGGAAGTTGAGGTGAGAGGATTGCTTGAGCCCAGGAGTTCAAGACCAGCTTAGGCATCATAGTGAGACCTTGTCTCTACACACACACAAAAAAAAATTAGCCAGGCATGGTGATGTGTACCTGTAGTCCCAGCTACCCAGGAAGCTGAAGTGGAAGCCTCGCCTGTGTCCAGGAGGTCAAGGTTGTGGTGACCTGTGATCATGCCACTATACTCCAGGCTGTTCATAAAGTTAGACCCTGACTCAAAAAGAAATGTTAATTTTGTTAAATTTTAAAAAAACACTGGAAAGGACAAGGAAGAAAAGTAACCATCACTCATCTTATCATCCTCTCTTGTTCCCATTCTTAGCATCTCTGCCACTATCACCCTAGTCCGTCATTCTCCACCTGAATTATTCCACCAATAATCCCCTCCTTTTTTCTGCCTCTGCCTTTGCTTCTGTATGATCTGGTCTCCATACAGCAGCTAGATTGATCATTTGAAAGTGTAAGTCAGGTCAAATCGTTCCCTGCTCAAAATTCTCTCCTAGTTTCTTGTCTCATTCAGAGTAAAAACGAAACTTCTTACAATCGCCTAGAGGGCCCTTTACAAATGTCCCACTTTCTATACCCCTACCTCCAACCCCTCTAACTTCACTTTCTACCTCCTTCCCCTTGGACCAAATATGTTTTGCTTAAAGTCTTTGCTTTGCTGCTCTGTCCACTTGGAACACTCTTTTCCTTAGATGTCTCCATGGCTTGCCTTCTCTCTTCCTTCAAGTCCTTGCTCAAATATGACATTAACAGGAGGTCTTCTCTGGTCACCTTCTCTAATTTTCGCCACCCTGCCCCCAGAGCAGTCTATATTATCATTGCCAGAGGGGTGAACATATAATTGGCCATCAAAACAGGATAGTTTTAAGAGTGAAAAGGGCAAGAATCATCAACGGGAACTAGCTCTGACGAACAAGGATACATGGCCACCTTGCTCTTAGTTAGAATTTTTTCCCCCCATAGCTTATCTTATCATTGTATGACATAGTACATGTTTACTTTTTACCTGTTTTATTGTCTGTTCTCCCCTCCTTTCAAGAAACTGTGTTTTTTTTTTTTTTTAACTGTTGTATATTCAGTACCTTGGGCAGTATTTACTACATCATGAATTCTCAGTAAATGTTTTAAAATTAATAAATGCATATATCCATATCCCTAACATGCAAAATTAGCCATTGCTAACATCATGGCATATTAGTTTTCATTTTTGTAAAAATGACCAGCATGCATGTCAAAATCAATGCGGGAAAGTGGAAAAAACTCACTAAATCACATTTCTTAGATATTCCCACCTACTAAACACCATTCTAGATATGTTCCATGTGATTTGATGGAAGACTAGATAATAGAAAAATAGAAGTATTTTATAAAAATAAAGCCATATTATTGATGATATTTTCAAATAAAGGGTATTTTGTTAATTTTGCTTGAATTTAAAGGTGGAAAAATAAATGAGTTAAATATCTCTTTAACATAAGATTATTTTTAGATTCCCTTTATGGATGGAAAAAGAAAACCTGTGAAATAGTAAGAAGTTATAGTCATTTCTAAAAAACTGTATGTTTTGATTTCCTGCCTTGAAAGATGAAAAAAATAGCTCTCTAATAATTTCTGCGACTCCTTTCCTCTCCCCTCTGGGTTTTGTTATAGTGTTCTTTTTGCATTGAACAAATATAATTACAATTCTCACAATTGTTTCAGATTGGTTTTATATTTAAGTTGATGCAAACTCACTATCAATCTCTTTATTAGAGTTTCTTTACTCTGAAGACCTTTATGTCAAGTCATTTCCTAATTAGCTGGATCTCACTGTCTGGCAAACTTTTTAAGGAATGCTCATGGCTACTGTAATACTTGAGTTATAATTTGGGGTTACATTCTCTTATTGAACTTATTCATGGTGCTTCCTTATCGTCAGTTATTTAATATTCCAGCAGTAAACTGATTTTTTTTCTGTAAAACTGATCCCCCTTGCCCACCACAACATTTTTTGCCTTATGCCCGACGGGCTTTTTCTTTCAAAGTTCAAAACTTAACAGAACTTGTCTTACAGTGGAGTGTTTTGTTTCTAAATTTCCTGGGCCATAGTATTCTCTTTTTAACCTGCAGACTCAGTTGTTTGTTCATCTTTGGGAAAATTTCTTGTATTATATCTTTAGGTACATCTTTTGGTTCACCTGCTAGATTCCATTATAGCACATCATTCTTTTGTTGGATCATTTATGTATTCCATTTCTATTGGCTTTTGCCTAATATCTTTAATTTTTTTTAGTTAGTAATCACTGTAGTGTCTTATGTCCTTTTCTATGTTAGCATATATGATTTTCAACATATATGTCTATTCTGTTCTTTGTTGTTTTAAATTTAATCTCATTTCATTTCTTAGCTGTTATTTGGATTCTTGGATTTTTTTTTTTTGAGTTGGTATTCTTAAATTGTCCTGTGGTATAAAGCAATTAACTGTACAGTTTTCTGTCTATTCTTTGAGTTGTATTTTTCTTATAGCTTGGCTTCTTTTACTGACTTTTGCATGGATGTTTTTCACTGTAATATGTTTGCATAATGTTCCTGTCATTTCTTTTTACCTTGCTTAAGCTTGGGTGGCTCTAAGAATAGCCTATGTGCTCTGATACATTACGGGTGATGACTTGATTTTCTTTCAGAGAATATCTTGAAAGGAATTATTTCCTTTTTTTCTCTACAAGCTTTCTCTCCACTTTCTTGTAATTTGAGAGAATAGCAAAGAAGGAGAGAATTCAGCATTCTTAGAATACTTGGGCTCTGCTCTTTCTCTGGAAAGAGTGTTCAAGCCATGAATTAGAGTTTGTCTCTCTTATCTAGTAGGAAATGTTCCATACCAGAGGCTTTGGGAAACTTTTACAATTTAGTGAATAGCCCTGGAGACTTCAGTTTTGAAAGAATG
Organism: Tarsius wallacei; assembly: GCA_963574415.1. Lineage (NCBI taxonomy): Eukaryota > Metazoa > Chordata > Mammalia > Primates > Tarsiidae > Tarsius > Tarsius wallacei. Next base: position 11,047 of record CAUYQG010076271.1, on the reverse strand, counting down.
TCAGCCCTATTTCTACATTTCTAACTTGCCCAGTTTCACTTATTTCTCCTGAGCAGCAGTTTCCATTATATTCAACAGCAAAATTAACAAGATAGGAATATCCATTCTGCACTCTTCTCTCCAAATTTACTGTTGCAGTAAGGACATGCCACTTCTTGACATACCTCTTTTGCTCCAGTCACCCTAGACACCGAACTTCTTGCAGGAAGCTGCTGCCATGTTTTCTTATTGTCGCCATGCCTCAACAAATTTTGTTGGAATGTTTTTTCTGTCTGGAATGTTTTTTCTCTTCCTCTGTCTGTCCTCTCCTTTGCTAGTTCCTTTCTGTCTAGGGAACTTTCACTTATGTTTAAAGACAACTCAAATACAGATATTTCCTTGGAATTGAAGGACTTCTGGGTTTTCATAAAGTTAATGTATGGATTTTTATCACATTGCTACAATTATTTACATATTATTTTCTGTACTACACTCTGATCTTTCTCTTCTTACTGAAAATGCACTTAACAATTGCTTGTGAAGTAGGTAAATGGATATCTAGCAGAATATCTAGCAAAGCAGAAATTTGGGGTGTTACGTGTTAAAATACACATTTTAAAAACCAACAACAAAGGCAAAGTGCCTTAGTTTATGGGGCATGATTCTCAATCTCCAGTTTCACATCACAACTATCTTGAATACATATTTATTGTGCAGACCTGGGTGTGGGAGACCAGAATCTGTAAAAATAAAGAAGTTAATAGATAGAAAACATATTTTCCATTATTTCTCCCCTGTCTTTTAGAATGATTGTCACTTTTTCAAAAGGTATTTTTGGGGTACCTGAAATAATACTACCTTATGCCAAGATCTTCAGGACAAATATCTGTAATTAGCTTGGCTTGGGAATAGTCTTGGTCTCTAAAGAGAAAATGCCTCTAGAGAATGGAGGAGCCCCATGTCTTCTCCACAATAGCTATTCCGTGTGTGAAAATGCATGCTTCTATTTCTTCTTTTCCTATGAACACCATAATTAAACATTTCTTTATTTTATGTAATTACTTATTGGGGTTTTTCTCAAGCAACTATAACCAAAAAGAAGATATCAGAAGTAATGACTGAAATTACTTCCTACAGTATTTTTTGGCTATCAGAGAAGATTATAAATAACAAATACAATTAAACAGAGATGCTCAGTCAGTGAATTGAAGTGATGCTCACCTTAGAGAAGGGAATATCTTTAAAGTAAAACAGCCATTTCCATCATCCTGTAGTGTGCAGTAATGTCAGACCATGAATGACACCAACCACCTAAAGTTTTTGTATTTACCACAAATAGGTAATTAGGATAAAGATTTATTTCTTTCTGTTTAAAAGTACTTGTATCTCTGATGACAGTATTTGGTGTTTGTCTATCAAAAGGTAAAAGTGAGTTTTATTTAAAACATCTCACCCGGATCAATGCCAGCAGATATTAGTGTACCATGCAATTAGGTACAAACTAAAAAAAATTTAGAAGCAGTTTATAAACATCAATACACATTTGATTTATTTATATTATTTACATAGAAAGTCTAGGTCAAGAACGCTATCAGAATAAATCGTGTTTTCCAAAGTAAAGTGAATTTGAACTGTATTTATCTTTACATGATTAATATAGTAAAAATTAGCCTAAGAGTTTGAGTTATAAATTTTGATTACTATGTGGATTAAACTAGTAATTACTAAACCTGTTTCAAACTCTCACATCTTTTGGGTTATGGACATGTAGCCTCAGATAAAAGTGGATAAATATTTTGATTAAGCAGTTGCTCTCATCATATCTAGAGCAATTTTCTCCAAATAGTATATAGCAACACTTGAGACTCTTATTTTTTCTGATAATGTGATATATCTTAATAATCTATTCAATGTTATAACTCAGGCATACTTCTCTTTAATTATCACTTTGGTTTACCTTTGGAATAAAAGTAGGCAAGACTGATGCATAGGTTCAGTTCTTTGTCATGTTTTGGCTGTGAAATAATGTGCTGCTTAATATTCAGCCCACTATTTACATTTTAATCTTTAGGATGTAGTGAGACTCAGTGATGGCTATCATTTCTCTAGGACCTTCTCGCATTGGTCCTATACAATTATTTCCAGCAGTAGTTTCTGCCGACTAATAACTCTGCTGTCTATACCAGAGTCATGAAGATGAGCTTGCAAGTCTTTAAGTAGCCTACATTGGTTATACGGTAAAATATCATTTGGTGTCATTTAAGTGAATTTTCATTTGGAGAGCTAGTTTTTAAAGGTTATGCATTCGCCTTACTAGTTTGGTGCTATTTTTGTCTTTTGTTAAAAGAGTCCCTTGCTCTTTTATGTTGTGATGTTCAATTTACTAAATGGTTTCTGTCGTGTGATTTAGCCATTTTTGGAAATAAAGAAATAAGAAAATAAGAATAATCTCTCACTGCAGGAACAATATGGAACTAAAAAAAACCCCAAAACACTGGGCCTTAAAAACACTTAGTTTCCTCAATCCCCAATACTGTGCTTCCATATGGATGTCATATTACTCATCCTGAGTGTGTCATTTGCTGTTTGAGTCTGATTTATATGTCTGTGGAAGTTGGGCATGTTTCCATTGCTGCTGTGAGTAATAAAAATTTTGAAAATTTAGCCAGTAGTATTAAGCTGCTTGGTTATATAAGCAAGGACAAAAAGACTCTGAAACACACACACGTTTTTATTATCACATTAAATATGTATGTTGTAACATAAAATATCTCAAGGTTTTACAATGTACATACACAAGGCCCTGAAGATGTCTCTTTATAGTACAAAACCTCATAAACTGTTCATTTGACCAAAGAATATCCATCTTCCCCTTCTGGTCCGGGGAGAGAACAGTGTAAGATCGTGTATAATGCAAACAGTTCTTTCCTCAAGGCATTGTTCTCTGAAATAGTTCACACTAATGGCTACCCTCATTTATGTAGTCACTGTACTTTCTTTAATGGATCATGATGACACTGAGAGTCACTCTAAGAAAGATGAGGACATTGTGACAGAGTTGTTTAACAAATGTAGAAACTTCCTCTCCATCATAGAATTGGTGCTGGATTTAGGCTATATTTCCATGTTCAAACCAATCTGCAAGTTTTGATTGATTTGTCCAGGAACACTGGAAATTCATCCCCATCCTAACACATTAAAAGCAAAAAACAAAACAAACCAAAACAAACAAGCAAACAAAAATCAACATTAAAAAACTCCCCATTTAAAAGTGTTAAGTCTAAAAATATTGCTTTCTTTGTGTGTTTTGATAGAACCTTGGCCTACCAAGAATATCTAACACTTCTCTTTCTTTATAGCAAGCTATGTATTAGAATGTTTTATAGATATTTTACTTTATAGATCTGATAACATTTGATTCAACAACTGTTTGATAATGCTGCTTTTAATTAGGCTTAAATTAATAATTTTAGTCAGAGATAATAGGAATAGATAAAAAGTGTCATAAATTGATTTATGTCACAGTGTTACTCACTATCACTCATTGCAAATTAAAATCACATGAAACAGAACTCTGCATTTGCTAAACTGTAAGAGGGTTGAAAATAATAAAGACCATCACTTTCTCCTGAAAGCTAGGCTGATCTCCTGTGATGAGTCTGTTTCTATGATCGTTCATAGATGGAGGTAAAGCCAGAATATAAAGCTAGAAAAAGAAAAAGATAATACTGAATTGCACGTATAGAAAAATTCAAGAGAAAAATGTTTACCTGTTGACACTTTAAGTAATGTCTGTCCCTGAACCCTGGCCTTAGCAACATAGTTGGCTAAACTCAAACAATTGTTTTGCTACACAAACATTGTAAGAAAGTTAATTTTGGAGAAAAAAGAAATCATTTCAGTCCATTTAAAAACTTCTATACATAAATAAATGCATTTATAAGCAATGTATTATATTGTTTTGCCTGTGTTTCGAATGTACACAAAAATGCATGTATAACTTTTTCATCAATATTTTATTAAGATATAATTGGACACAGATACCCTAATATCGCTCTCTTTCTTATCAATTCCTCAATGGAAGACAACTTCAAGTGAACACTTTTGCATGTGGAAATCAAATTAAGAGAAAGAAGCAGACGACATAGATGTGTGTAAAGTACCTGACATGGTGCCTAGTACATAGAAAGCTCTTGACAAATGGTAGTTGTTATTATGGAGATTGAAATATAATTAAATGGCAAAGTTAATTTTAAAATTTCGTTTCTCAGATTTAGGTTAATAGAGATCAAGAAAGTTCTTTTGTTTAGGCTAATAAAGAACAGGGAACTGCTCTCTGACACACTACTCTTTTCCCCTTATTATTGGAAGTGACCTGGAGAAACTGAGAGCCTACTACACCAAGTTCAAGAGAGCAAACGGCAGCAAAGAGTGAGATGCAGGGCAAGAATTTGGGAAGGAATTGACGCTGCCCCTGCAAATACGTAGGCCCTGTAGACCCTGTGGTGATCAGAGTCATTGATGGCAGCTGTTGTGTCAAAAAGAGTAAAGATTGTCGGAAAAGCGAATTGCGTAGAAAAATTTGTTTTTGATTTTATTTTTAAAAAGTATGATGGATGAAAAATATATTGTAAATACAATGTTTTAAATTCATATTCTATGGTTTGTTTTTAAAAGAACAAATATCATCTGGGACTAAGTATAAAAAATGAATTTATTTCCGTAACTACTACAAAATTTTGTTATAATTGCATACTTTCTGAGTGACCTTTATGCTATGATAATGTTTGAAGTTGACTTTCCCAATGGATGAGTTGCAATTATAAGGCGATAGTTATAATAGCTCAGGTCACAGGTGGAATAATTGAATATCATTAACAATGACATTTGATTATGTTTCTTCATTTTTTCAAATTATATGTCAAGTTCCTCGTGAAATCAGAGACCATGGGGATTCATTATTGCTGAGGCTGATGGTATTACAGTTTTATGACCATCTAATAAATTAGCATTTAGTACTGAGAGTTTTCATCTTAAACTTAGAGGGTTGCTTTATTTTAAAGAAGGTTTTTTGCAAGGAGAAGCAAGGGAAACCATTCAGAAAACTCCGGAGATAAAAATCCTATCTAAGCAAATGGATCTTGGATCTTTGCAATCATTTGATTTGACAGAATATTCTGCACTTAAAAAATAAAGGGGATTAAATGTCAAAAATCACTGAGCCAAAATTCTCTTGAATTCACCAGTTTTGTACTTCTCTGTTTCCAAGTTTTTCACATACTTTTTCCTCTATGCTGGTTATCCTTGTTCTTTTTGAACTCATTTTCCATGCCTAAAGGAAGTCATAATATAAATTCTATATAAATCAAGAATTATCTCAGAAGTACAGATTTGCATTAATGTCAAAGAAAAACATAGATTGATCACATTTTTCTGATTTGGTTTAATGATATTTTATTAGGTCAGGCATATTTTAGTTTATGACCTTTATGGCCAGGTGTTAAAAAAAATTCCATTGAGTTAAATATTGATGTGATATTGCTGGAATTCCATACTTTGACTTTACCATCAACATGAGTTTATTTCTTTTAGGGTGGGTCATCATTTCTATTTAAAATGTGAATTACTTTCAAAAGGCTAGAGAAGTGTGCGTGTGTGTGTGTGTGTGTGCATTTCACAAATCAACATCTTGTGGTAATGAAGGTTTGGAGCTCATCCTTGATGAAACATACATGATTTTTGACTTTATAGAGACAATTATAGAATACTTTGCATTATTGTTAATTTTAATCCTTTAATATAGAATAAAGTAATTCTCAATTCTTTACTACATGCTTGTAATTTATTTTCCTTCTGAAAAAAATGACAAAAATCAGTGTCATCAAAAATATGAATGAATATATAATGTGACCTTTACATTTTATTTATTGACATTTCATCCTCTGAAAAGCGTCTAAGTCTGCTTAATTTGTTATTAAATGAAAAATAGGCTGCTTTCAAAACAGCTACAACATTGTGTTGCACTCATATGACTTCACGCTTTTCTTATCAAGAGAAAGATTTTAGGAGGATTTGTAATGCACATGGAAATGTCAACATAGTATTCTGATGTTCCAACGAATGTTTACTACTTAAATCATTATTCAATGGTTACCTTTAGTTAATGATTACATCTGTAACTCACCAGAAAAATTTAGAAAAAAGCCTGAAAAATTTGAAAATAACTCATTATGGTTCTTACTGGGATTGTGGGGCTTTGTTTGCATACTTATCTAGTTCACATCTTTTATTTTTATGACATTAGGTTCAATGCTACTATTAGCTTGACCACTATATTCAAACCAGTTAATTATGTTGATTTTTAAGAAAATTTAAAAAACCAGAATAAAATTAATTGTGTTTATACCTATATCAAGCATGTTGCTGTTTGACCTTGATTGATTAATACCATATAAAGGTGAAGGTGATTATGAAGTAAAAGCATAAGAGATGTTATTAGTGGCTAAGTTGGCTACTTGGTAGATGATTCCAAAACATTCATGTCTATATAAGTGGGCATTTTTGAGGCAACTGAAGACTGGGACTGAATGACTGGAATATTCACTATTGCTGTGCACTTTGGTGGTGGGAACACTGCCGTCTTCTTCTGGTCCTTATTGTCACTTAAAAACATCCCTATAGTTTCACAGACACTTGGACAAAGATTTAGAAGGCATGAAAACATGTTTAGAATTCAAAACAAATTTTCATTTTAAATCCTATTTTTAACAATTCAGGGAGAAGGAGAGAAAATATTGGCAAATGAAAGGAGTGACACCTAATCCAAATATTGGTTATAAATATAGTATTTTAGGTATATAGATAGTTTTCTGGAAATGAACATTTGTAATAGAAATCTTCCCTCATTATGGTAAAGTAATAAATCTATTTGAAGCAAAGAATATTTTTAAAATTTTCCAAAATTGCTTTCTATCTATCTATGTATCACCTCTATCTATCATCTACCTACCTACTCTCTAATTTGTTTCTGACCCATTTGAAGGTGAATTGTAGACATCATGACAATTCACCCCTAAATACTTCAACATCCATCTTACATACCATAATTCCATTGCCATACCTAAGATGATCAATAATAACTCAATATAATATATATTTACATTCAATTTTTGATAATTATCTCCAGAATATCTTTTAGAGCTGAAACAAATGCTTTGGTATAATATTTTATCAAGTGAATCAAGTTTTCATATCAATATGTCACAATTCTATTTTCTCAAAATAGTCATTGGCCATTGAATAGGCTTGGGTTTCCATGGGCCCAAGCTGCCAAGTGAACCCACTAGAGTGATTTGCTGGAATGAGAAATGCTAACTGCCAAAACCGAAGAATGTTAATCAGCAACAAGCCTGGTTGTGATTTCCAAGGTGCTAATCACTTAGAAAAATTGCTTCTCATTGGCTCGGTCTATGGATAATTACTAATTGAAAAGGCAGTTAGAATAGCGGGAAGGTATATTAGCATGTTAATAGGTCTTTGTGCCCAAAGGCTTTGGATTATAAATTATGAAGACTGCATTAGCCAGATGGGCAGGATTAATTAGCATACTAGTATTACCTGGCATCCTATGGTGGTTGAGAGTAAACCGTAACCATCTCAGCATAGTTTACTTGTCATTAAATTACTTGCTCTTGCTAGCTAGGAATAGAGTTTTATTCTGTAGTTAGAGCACTAACCAAGAATCAGTAATTCTGAATGCTAATAACTAACAAAGCATATAGTCCTTTTTGTACTTTGACTAAAATCAATCTTCGTGTGCTTTAATTTCTATCTCTCATAAATGAAAGCTTTATGACAGAGAAAAAAGAACCAACAGTAGAATTCTAGAGGCCTATATTCTGATTCTGAATTAGGGAACTCATTTAATCTCTTCATGCCTCAGTTTCCTCATCTGTAACATAAACAGGCTGAACTAGAAATTCCCCATGATCCTTTCCAGCTTTGAGATTTTTGTGAGACTGTGCAGAGTCATGCCCGTTAACAGATCTGGAGTGAAAGGAATATGCTTCACTAGAGCAACTGAAACCAGTATTTCAAATGAAAATAACTCCTATGAACAAACATACAAGGGATGATTTTATATTTCTCAAACATGCAGGCTGCCTATTGGCTTCCTATGTGGATATCTTTCTAGGTAGGAAGATGATTGTTTTGCTTGTTCTTTTCTAGAACTGTCTCTTCTGCACGGACACTGTCAGAACCCTGGGAAGAAGAGAGGAAAGAGATTTGCATCTCAGCGCATCAGGGAGCACGGAACATTCACTTGAGCACCATAGGAAGAAGCGATGCTACTTTCATATTTCTTTATCTCGGTGGTTTCAATTGTGCTAAGGTAAAAGCTACTTGACAGAGTAAAGTTTTTCTGCAATTGTGACATTAAAAAGTCCAGTGTGTGTCAAATGAATACTTCCCTCAATGACTATGTGGCTTTAATCAGAGTTATCTTTTACTACTAAACATAATAGAAATAACTAACATTTAATGAGCATTTACTATTTAATGAACACAGGGCTAAGTGCTTTACAAGGATTATTACTGTAATTAATCCTCACAAAATACCATGACATTGAATTATTAATAGCCTCATTTAATTGATGAAGGAACTGAAACATGCACAGTTCATCCCACCCAACTAAGTTAAGGGGCAGAGCTGGAATTTAAACCTGGTGCATGCTTCCTATTGTTCCTGATACGGACTCAGGTTACAGAGTCTGCTCTGTTACAGAGGTCTTTGCTCAGAAATACCTACAGCTCCTTGTCTCCTAGAAGAGACCTACTGTTCAGGGAATCCTTAAAGCTTTTTGTCTTCCCTGCTTGAGACTACTCCTATTGCCTGCAGCATATTTTTATTTTTATTTTTGTTTCCATGTTTGTTTTTATTTTTATTTTATTTTTTCTCTTTTTATTTTGAAATTGTGGGGTACAATTCAGGGTTAGGTGTACAAATATTCGCTGTGCAGGTACCCTTGTTGATGAGGTGTGCCTCTTCTTCCCCAGGCGGATATCGACTACTGTCAATCCCAGCTACCCATCCCCTCCTCGCAGTTTTCCGCTATTTTCAATCCATCATATTTTTCAGTAAGTGTCTCGACTGTCTTGGCAAGGTACTAGGCGTTATGTCATAGAAGGGATTTAAGAATGAGGGGGAGGTTGGTTGCCAAGGTTCATTCTAGTTCTGAATTTCTTCATCCCACTTGCCACTCATAGCATATATTTGGGTTGTAATAAGTACTTTAGTGCTGGCACTTAGTTTCGTTTCACCTGTCACTTTGATATTTAATAGTTAATAGGTGGCATTGATAAAACATGCTCAAAAATCAAGTGTGCTGATGTGTTAACTTCTGTAGAAGGCCACAAGGAGATAAGAGACACCACTGTTTAGGATCTTCATTTGGTCAGAACTCAGTGTCATCCTCCTGGCAGTTTCCCTCAACTGCCAATCCCACCGCCCTCCCCTGGCAGTTTCCCACTACTGCCAATCCCCTTCTTATAGTATTATAATAATTTTTCAAGGTCCACTCATGAGTGAGAACATATAGTATTCTGTTCTTTGTTTCTGGATAGATCACTGAGTATGATCGAACCTAAATTCAGCCAAGTTGCTGCAAAGTTCATATGTCTGTCCTTCTTTATGGCTGCATAATATTCCATTGTGTATATGTAGCACATTTTTTTATCCAGTCCAGCTTCGATGGGCAACATGGTTGGTTCCATGATTTTGCTATTGTGAATAGAACTGCAACAAACATACATGTGTAGGTATCTTTTTTGTAAAATGATTTGTGTTCCTCTGGGTATATTTCAAATAGAGGAATTGCTGGGTCATATGGAAGGTCAATTTCTAGTTCATTCAGAAACCACTATAATGTCTTCCAAAGAGATTGCACTAGTTTGCATTCTCACCAGCAGTGTAGAAGTGTTCTTTTTTCTCCACATCCTCGCCAGCATCTGTTGTTGTTTGTTTTATTAATGATGGCCATTCATACTGGGGTTAGGTGGTATCTCAATGTGGTTTTGATTTGCATTTCTCTGATGATGAGTGAGGCTGAGCACTTTTCATGAGTCTGTTGGCTGTCCGTATATCTTCTTTTGAGAAGTGTCTATTCATGTCTTTTGTCCACTTTTTAATGGGGCTGTTTGGTTTTTTCCTTTCAGCATGTTTGAGTTCCTTGTATACCCTAGACGTTAGGCCTTTGTCCGATATACAGTTGGCAAATATTTTTTCCCATTCTGTAAGCTGTCTGTCTGCTCTCTTGATGGTTTCTTCTGCTTTGCAGAAGCTCGTTAGTTTGATAAAGTCCTACTTGTCTATCTTATTTCTTAAGATATGGGCATTTAGGGTTCTGAATAGGAATTAGTTGCCAGTTCCAATTTCCAAAAGGGTGTCTCCTGCATTTTCTAAGATTTTTACAGTTTGAGGTTTTACATTTAGGTCTTTGATTCATTAAGAGTTAATTTTTGTTTATGGTGATAGGTAGGGATCCTGTTTCATCCTTTTGCATGTGATCAGCCAGTTTTCCCAGCACCATTTACTGAGTAGGTTCTCCTCTCCCCAGTGGTTGTTGTTGGAAGCTTTGTCAAAGATGAGTTGGTTGAGAAATTGAGGCTTTGCTTCTGGAATCTCTATCCTGTTCCATTGGTTTATATGCCTGTTTTTGTACCAATACCAGGCTGTTTTGATTACTGAGGGCTTATAGTAAAGTTTGAAGTTTGGAAGTGTGATACCTCCTGCTTTGTTTCTTTTGCTAAGGATTTTTTTTTTTTTTTTGGCTATTCATGATCATTTATGTTTCCATATAAATTTCTGTATTGTCATTTCCAGGTCTGAGAAGAATGATGTTGGTAACTTAATGGGTGTTGCGTTGAATCTGTAGATTGTCTTTGGGAGGATGGACATTTTAACAATGTTGATTCTTCCTATCCATGAGCATGAAATCTTTTTCCATTTGTTTGTGTCTTCTTGGGTTTATTTGAGCAGTGTTTTGTAGTTCTCATTGTAAAGGTCTTT
>CAUYQG010076261.1:0-57162 GCA_963574415.1 Tarsius wallacei | reverse complement strand
ACGCCCGGCCAATTTTTTTGATTTATTGTAGAGATGAGGTCTCGCTTGCCCAGGCGGGTCTCGAACCCGCGGGCTCAGGCAATCCACTCACCTCAGCCTCCCAAAGGCGCGGGATTACAGGCTGAGCCACCGAGCCCGGCTTGGGATGCCATTTTTTAATTCGCTAAGTACTTATGTGCAAATAAGTATAAACAATGATTGCTGATTGGCAGCATAAAATCAGAGTCAGAAATGATGATGACAGACAACCACAGATTGCCCACATGTATGGTTAAGAGAATGACAGCTTTGATTTCTGATATTCAATGTTCACATTGTTTCATGCACAAAATTATTAAAATATTGTATAAAATTACCTTCAGGCTATTTATGTTTCACATATGTGTTTAAAGCATATATGGCTTAAACATAAATGAACAAATTTGTGTTTAGACTCGGGTCTCATCCCCAAGATATTTCATGATGTATATGCAAAAATTCCAAAATCCAAAAAAAATCTTAAACATTTCTGGTCCCAATCATTTCAGTAATGGATACTCAACCTGTATTGCCTTTGTTTTTCATTTCATTTGTTTTTATTTGATGGTATATTTATATCATTTAATTGTTTTTTTTCAGTCAGACTGTCACTCAAGGATGGAATGCAGTGGCACGCTCACAGCTACTGTAGACTCTATCCACTGAGCTCAGGCTTCTCCCTCAGCCTTCCAAGTAGCTGGAACTACAGGCTCACACCTGGCTAATTTTTTTTGATTTATTGTAGAGACGAGGTCTTACCATGTTGCCCAGGCTGATCTTGAATTCTTGGGCTCAGGCAATTCTCTCGCCTCTGCCTCTCAAAATGTTGGGACTACAGGCATGAGCCTGGCCTATAATTTAACTTTTAAAAATGTCTGTATTTACCAACCAGCTTGCAAAAATTTAACAAGTGAATGTTGTGAGTTGTAGTGAGTCATCTCCAGCACAACATAAAATGAAGTCTGCCACTTCCATGCCTGACCTCTAAGATATGTAGCATAATACTTTATAGACTCTCTCTTCACTCATTGGCCAGTCCAATACAGAAGGACACCAAGAATGCCCTAGGGGACAGCAGAACCTAGACCCCTGAGTCACCAGGGAGATGCCCAGAAGTGCCATTCTACTAAAAATATCTACCTTAAACTTGTTGTGAGTAAGAAATAAACTTCTGTCATGTCAAGTATCTGAAATTTGAGGTTATTTGGAATAGCAAAACTTATTATGACTAATATACTTGCTAGAAAATTTTAAAAATTAAAAACAAAATGAGGAATTTATTTAAAACTGTATTAAAATAACTCTAAAACACAGTGGCCAATACTAGAAATAATAGTAATGTTATGTATCATGTCCAAAACCAACAGCTTATTTTATTTTATAGATGTGGGGCACAATTAAGGGTTAGGTACATAAATGATCATTGTACAGGTGAAGCTTGGACTTCCCATTAGTCCTCATTTTGACTGGTTCGGGATCATGTACACTTATTAATGTTATGTGTTCCCACCTTCCAGCAGTGACCTGCTAATGGCCATCCCTTTCATGTAGTATAACAATAAATGTTCAGGGTCCGCTTATGAGTAAGAACATGTGATACTCAGTTCTTTGTTTTTGTAATAGATCACTGAGTATGATAGACTTTAAATCCATCCAAGTTGCTGTGAAGTCCATAATTTTGTCCTTCTTTACAGCTGTGTAATATTCCATTGGATATATGCACCACATTTAAAACATCCAGTCCACTTTTGATGGGCAACATGGTTGGTTCCACGTTTTTGCTATTGTGAATAGTGCTGCAATAAACATGCATGCACCGGTATCCTTTTTTATAGAATAATTTGAGTTCCTCTGGGTATATTCCCAGAAGGGGGATTGCTGGGTCATACGGAAGGTTGATTTTGAGATCTTTTAGGAATCACCACACTGTTTTCCGTAGAGGTTGTACTAGTTTACACTTCCACCAACAGTGTAGATGCGTACCCTTTTTTCTGCATCATCTCCAGCATCTGTTGTTTTTTTGAGTTATTAACGGATTCCTCCTGACCAGAATTAGGTGGTATCTCAGTGTAGTTTTGATTTGCATTTCTTTGATGATTAGTGAGGCTGAGTATTTTTTCATGTATCTGTTGGCTGCTCGTATGTCTTCTTTTGAGAAGCGTCTATTCATATCTCTTGCCCACTTTTTAATAGCAAAGTCAACCATTTTCTTTTTATTTTAAAGTTGTGGGGTAAAATTCAGGGTTAGGTATACAAATGGTAATTGTGTTGGTAAAGTTTGGGCCTCTCTTTGGTCCCTGCTTTACCTGGTTTGAGATCAGGTACCTTTATTGATGAGGTGTGCCCTCCTTCCCTTCCCTGGCAATTACCCACTACTGCCAACCCCTTTCTTATAGTAGTATGATAATTGTTCAGGGTTCCATTTTCAACATCATATCTAAAGCTAATTTTTGCCTTCCCATCTTGCTTTCTTCCACTGCTGATCTCCGTTCTTTCCCTGTGTAAATCCAGGGCTTAAAAATATCTCAAAACAATGTCTCTGATGTCAGAGCTTCACTTGTAGCATATTAATTTATGTGACAAATGTTTGGGGCCAAAGGTCAGAATCACACAGTTGTAGTTGAATTGTTGCTATGGTCAGAAGGCTTAAAAAAAATCTTTCAGCTTTAAGATAATGCTTGAAAGATTCTGTTTTAACTATAAGGCTACTAGATATTTAGATCCACATCTGGTTACAGAATCTTATCTGAACCAATTAGTTCCTAAAGCTAAAATCTGTGCTTTTTTTCTCGACAATACTTACACTAAGCACAGGGAATCAGTGGGAAAAACACCCAAAAGATCTTTTAATGGAAGTTAGGAAATGTCCAGCAAAAATCAATGGAAACTATCAGAAAACAGAAATGCCTTGAGAAACTATTTTTTCCAGGATGAAAGATTCTAGAAAAATTTAAATATAAACATCTTATCCCCAATTTGAAGGGTTCTTTAAACTTTTAAACATCAACATCTAACCTAGCATATAAAACATTCCAGAAAGTACATTTGGTAACAGATTTGAAGGAAACACATTTCTACCTTAGCCTTAGCCCTACATTCACTCACTAGGCATCTACCATGTGAAAGGTATACACCAGGTGTGTTGAAGGAAAAGGTAGCATGCAGTTGCTACATGGAGAACCGGAAGACAGGCATCCCAGGCTTAGGAAGTAGTCCTAACAAAGGGCATGACATATTTGAGAAATGGGTAATACACTAGGGTGTCAAATGGTATCAATGCTGCTAATAACTTACTGAGGATTTAAAAAAATTAATTAATTAACTCATTAACTAATCATTTTGATTGAGTAAAAATAGTATATATTTATGGCACGCAACATGATGTTTTGCTACATGTATACATTGTGGAACAACTAAATCAAGCTATTTAGCATATACATCATCTCCCTTTTTTTGTGTGGTGAGAGCACATAAAATTGACTCTCTTAGCAATTATTTTCTTTTTTTGAGTTGGAGTCTCACTCTGTTGCCAGGTTGTAGTGTGGCAGCACAATCACAGCTCACCACAGCCTCAACCTCCTGGGCTCAGGCAATCCTTCTGCCTTAGCCTCCCGAGTAGCTGGGCCTGCAAGTGTGCATCATCATGTCTGGCTTTTGTTGTTGTTGTTGTTAGCGATGAGGTCTTGCTATGTTGCCTAGGCTGGTCTTGAACTCCTTAGCTCGAGCAATCCTCTCTCCTTAGTTTCCTCAAATGCTGGGATTATAGATGTGAGCCACTGTGCTGGGTCTGCAATTTTCAAGTATACAGGTATATTGTTATTAATTGTAGTCACCATGGTGTGTTACTGAGGCTTGTGAACATATTCTACATACCAGAAGGAGAGAAAAGCCATAGGACTTTTTGCTTGCATTAGAAAGTCAGTGCTCTGGCACTGTGAAGGACTAAAATGAAAAGGGAAAAGCTGTAGACTGAAGGTAGTTGGGAGACATTTGCATTAGTGTCAGTGAGAGCTAAAGGTCTAAAAAGCAGGACTGCAGGGATGGGAAGGGAGAGGCAGCCATGAGGTCATGAGCAGGTATAGCCACAGGACTTGCTCATCGACTGAATGTGCATTGTTGGGGAGCTGTGAAGAAGGAGCTACCCTGTAGCTCCAGGCTCATGTCTGGAGCCTATGGGAGCTGCTTAAATGTAGCTGGAGGATGCTTTATTCCAGATTGGAAAAGTGATTGAGGAGACATGCCATTCAGTTTTGGAAAGGCTGAGCCACTGGGCAGATCTAGATAGAGGTGGGACACTCAGGTTGTGTGAGATTTGAAGCTGGCATTCCAGAGAAAGAACAGTGCAGAGATACACATTTAGAGTCATCAACAGATAGCAATGAGGGCAGAGAGCACTCATGGAGGAAAGCAGAGAAGCCAGGAACCAGGGGTGCTAAGGGAGAGATATATGCTCGATTTTCCTTTTTGTGAATAAGCTAACTTCACACACATTTGCTTAGTCTCTACTATGTGCCAGGAGGAGAATCCAAGTCTTGGCCATGTTCAGTCTAGAATGTTCTCTAGCAAAAATAGCCTCCAGTTTAACTGAAATGCTACTCAAAGAGGGGACTTGTGGAGAAATTAAAGAAATACAATGAAATCTGCCAGCTTAGTGAATAATTTTTACAATTGTAATACTCCATGCTATTGCAGGATTGAAGAAATAGACACACTCAAGTATGACTGTTGGAAATAAACTGGCATAACTCTTTGGAAAGTAACTCAGAAATGTATATCAAGAACCTTAAAAAGAATTATACTCTTTAAGTCAGTATTCCTCAGGCAATTCCAAAGGAACTAATTTCTAATTTTAAAAAAAGCTTTCTGTACAAAGATGTTCATCACAAAGTATTTGCAATAACATTTTGAGAATTAGCTTAGATGCCTAGCTATAGTGTAGTGGTTTCGTAAATTATGACAAATTTACTAGATGGAATATTAAACAGCCATTAAAAACAATCTTTGAAAGAAGTTTGCTACTTAATGTTATAATATTAAATAGAAAAAATGATATTTTTTCATCATCGCAAATACATCAAACAAACCCAAAAGCCCATGAATAGGAAAAAAAAATGTCTACAAGGAAATATACCACAATTTGAATTGAGGCCATCTTTAGGCAGTATAACTTGGTTTTCCCTTATTGGAGCCATTTCTTTTGCATTTCCCAAATTTTCTGTATAAACATTTAATGACTATTTAATCAGAAAAATAAGCTCTAGCTAGCAAATACAGAATGAAGAACGATTAAGCCTTAGTGAAGACCATCTTTGGAACGGACCGTCATCAGTTAGGACTCCGAGACAGTACTCAGGCATTTTCTCCAGGCCTCGCAGGATGTGGGGTGGACCATGCTGCAGCCTTCTGGATTTGGTGCTCCAGGCTCTGCAGAGACATTTGGGGGAACCCAGGACTCTAAAGAGATGGCCAGATGGTCATAACAGACCCCGTGAGTCATTTCTTCCATTTGTATTTTCTCCTCTTCGCTGTCTGCTTTGGGAAAGGTTAGGTCACCTAGCAAAAGTACCCTCTGGACATCTTCACTCAGGGCAACTGACTTTTCCTCAGAAATCTGAGTCTCCTGGCAATTGTGCCTTTTCTCTCCCTTTCCTGCTACAAAGATGGAATGACTAAGTGAACCTAGAGAGAATGAGGGTGGGGGAAGGGAACAGGGAGCATGTGATTGCTCTGAGACGCACCAAAAGCCCATAAAGTCTGAAAGGTTAAGCAAAGACTGAGGCATGAAGAGTGAAAATTCTCCATTCAGTAATAATCCCCCATCTCTTCTTAAAATGGAAAGAAAGGGTGCGAGATGACATTAGGCACTTTAAAATATGCAAAATTAGGAGCTGGTGCAGACCTCATTAACACCCGCCTCCAACATCATTAAGATGTTTCCAAGAAAATTAATTGAGAGACTCATTAAAAATAAATTAAGAAAAATGTGTTGCAGAGCGCCTGCACTCAGCTCATAAATCACAGCTCAGAGCTCCGGCCCGCTGCTCCGGCAATTAACTCCAACCTATTTGTTTTATCCTGACTGTGAAAATTAGAAAGCAGACGTGGAGATTAGATTAGGGACGTCTGTCAAGCGGAACTTGGAGTGAATATTTTAGGATACAAAATGGAAACCAGGAAAACAAAGACAGCAGAGATTTCATTCTGAGGGGCTTGTCTTTGAAAAGTGACAGGCAGATGAAGGGTGTCGGAGGGAGAGTGTGGAGAAGGAAGGGGAGGGAGGAAGGAGAAGAGAAAAGAACTGACGTTTAAACTATTCTGACCAGGAATCTCAAAATACATTTGCATTATAAATATAAACAGTTACACATCTCAGTAAAGCTGGCAGTGAGACATAAAATAGATGTTCCTGATGATACTTGCATATGTCATACTTTAATATTTAGACATATAGCCATTTGGTTGAATCACTTGAAACAGTTGCTGGTCTTCTGCAATATGTTATATATCAGTGTTGACTACATGCTTCTCTGTATGATGTGAAATATGCCGGTCTCTTCCTTGTATCTCTTATTTAATGATAAACAGTCAACAATTATGGAGAAGCAGGCATTTTATTTTGTGTTATCTCATTTAATTTTTATAAGTCCAAAAAAGAAAACCATTAAGTAAAGCAACATGCATGGAAGTTACTTTCCAGGAAATGGCAGAGTTGAGGTTGCAAGCCTGGTGGGTTTACTTTTGATTGGTTGGGTTTTGGTTTTTTTTGAGACAGGGCCTCACCGTGTTGCCCAGGCTGGTCTCAAACTCCTGGCTTCAAGCAATCCCTCCACCTCAGTCTCCCAAGTATCTGGGGTTATTAGGCCTGTGTCATCATGCCTGGCATAACCCTGGTGTTTTAAATCTAAGACTAGTGTAGCTCTCAGCTTCTTTTCGTTCAAAGGTACATTTCAGGTCACTGTATTTTTCAAACCTTACAGGAGAAAGTCTTTTTGTTTTTCGCTTCCCTCGTCCATCTCTTCCTAACAAATAGTTAATGCATGCATGCAGTATGCCAGGCACGGTACCAGGTCTGGTGGGGATATAATGGTGGCCTTGTTCAGTTTGGGAAGACAGGTGCTGGCTAAGTCACTGCAAAAGTGAAGGCTGCTGTAAAGAACACATTTCAAAAGGAACAGAGACTGTGCCCATCTCTTGGGTCATTTATTGAATGCCCACAATGGAACAGCACTGAGGACTCAAGTGTTGGGTTGCTAGCTCTTTACTTACTAGCTATGAGATGTTGGCTAAGTTAACTTCTCCAGTTACACATCTGTAAAATGGGGATACTGTTAATATTTACCTCAGGGGTTTTTTTTCTTCTGAGGATGAAATGAGAAAATCCGTGAGAAGCCCTTAGCAAAGTGCCTGGCTCAGAGTAAGTGCTGAGTAAATGTCAGCAGTTATTATTTAAAGGTGACATTTAAGTTCATTCTTAAAGGAGTAGTAGGAATTCAATCAGAATTCCATTTCTGGGGACAGCTGCAGTCTTATGGGTGATATTTAAAATTAGTTGAATCTTTCACATAAAAGAGGGAGTAGATAATCTTGGACATTAATAAGAGGCCAGCCAGCTAGTCATGACAGAGCCGCATTGGGTCACGAGTATGCTCCTCCAGGCTGTGAATGAGTTGGTGAGTAGCAGGACAGGGAAAGGGTGACAGCTTTGCTTCCTGTTCTCCAGAGCATCTCAAAGGCACTGGGGAAAAAATTCCTTGCACAGAAAGAAAGATTAAGGTTGAGGAAATGTATTTCATCACTGAGTTTTCATGACTCCTTCCTACCTTGTCTAGGAAACAGTTGTGGATCAGTATTTATGGGCCGTCATTAGCAATCTTTGGAAATTTAGTGGCAGTGCAGTGGATTGCATTTTATTTTTCATTCTACTTTACTCTAGTTTTTAAAAGACTGGGTATAATTCTTTTTTTATGAGCATAGGTATAAAATGTATTAATATTAGCAAATTAAATCTAGCATTATATAAAAAGAGTAATACACCACGACCAATGTTGTGTATCCCAGAAAGGCAAGGTCAATTTAATATTCAGGAATAAATCAGGTATGATACTATAAAGATAGATTCAAATCACTGGGCATAATTCTTGAATACAGGTCTGTTGGTCCATCCTTACTTGCAAGGCTGTAGTAACCGAGAAGATACCAAAATGATACTTAGTTGGATGTTCTGATAAGGTCCTAAGAGTTGTTTACAGTAGTGTTCCTTGTGACAAGTCAGTGACTGGGCTGTAAAGAAGTGTTCAGTATTTTGAACCAACGCAACATTTGAAATACATGACACATGAGGAAAAAAACTTCGTAGATATAGTCACAGGATAGTCACAGGCTCTGGGAACCTATCAGAGGATGGGACTACAGGAGTTACCTTCTGAAATTTCAAAGCTTATTCTGAAAGAAATATAATCTATGGAGAGAAACATTGAGAAGTTACTATCTCGCAGTAGAAATTTCCTTCTTAAGGGTTCCTATCTCAACCTTAAAGCTTAGAGACCTAATGAAGGGCAAATACCCGAGAAGGATAACATTGTAAACTCTTACTAGACAGAATACATGTCATACTCTTTCCAGATGACAGACTTTGACAGTGGAAGGGAAATAAACACACATGACCCTGGATAGCAGGGGAAGGGTACTGTACTGAGCTCTCCAAAACTGCAAAAAATTAAAGCCAGCCTATTTCAAAAATCTGCCATGGGCTGGGCTACTGAGGGCAATGCGTGAGACGTATCATCTTCAACTATGACCTCTCCTTGACCTAATGTCCCAATAAGTGCCATGTTTTGTGGATTCAACATCCTCCATGTCTCCTGCATCCATCTGTCTTTTCCATCGCCTCTGCCCTAGTTTGGTTCTGTTTTGTCTGGGCTCTTGAAAAAGCCTCTTACTGAATTTTTCTCCTCCAGTCTCTCCTCCTTTGCATTAATTGATATATTGTCCTATAGCATAGGTTAAATCATGTTACTCTTCTGCCCCAAACCTTTGATGTCTACAGAATAAAGTTCAAGCTTCTCTTCTTTGCCAACTGGCGTCTGGCCACAAGTGATCTTTTCAGGCATATCTCTTATTATCGCTTTCTTTTCTAAGTACATATTTTTTATTCTTGCCCAATCAGACTCCTCACTATTCCCCAAGAACACCCTGTACTTTCCCATGCCTTTGACTCCTTTGTCATATCTGTCTTAGTTTATCTTTGCCTAATAAATGTTAACATCTTCTTCAAAGCCCAGCCCAAATGCTCATTTTCATAAAGCTTCTATGACTTTACTCCCCTTTAATTCAGAGAAAGTAATTTATTTTAGAGTTCTCACAGTGCCTGCCAATACTCGTAGAATGACTGAATAAACTTGCTCATAGCAATTATCACATTGTCTCTTACACCTTGATTGGTTGTAAAACGTGCATGGATCTGTCACCTCACTAGGTTTCAAGCTCCCTAAAAGTATGAACCATGCCTTGTTTGTGTCCCCCAGAACCTGTACCTTGTGCATCGTAAGGGCTTCTTACATTTTGTCACACTTTAATAAAATTTAAGTGCTTTGACAAATTTTTATTTGTTCCAGGTTACTTATAGAAACAAACATATAGTTCTGTTTTTAATAGCGGAGAATTAATGGCACCTGTAGAATAATTTACTTGTGAGACACAGTGGTGGAGCTGAGGTCATCTCCCCAACTCCTGGTCCAGTGTACTTTGATCCGTCATACTTTATCCATATAGCAACATTCCTCAAAGAACTAGAACCCTTCAGAAGAGTTACTTCTTTAACCACGTAAAAGAAGATAGCCTCCTGGAGAAGCAATGTCTGAGCAGAATAAGTAAGCCATGTACCCTTTTTACACCCCAAATGATGTACAGAAGGCAAGTCAGTGCTGGTCATGCACAAGAGGCCTTGTTTCACTTAGTCTCTGAGGTCAAGCTTACCACCTTGGGTCACTCTTTTATCTCAGGACAGCAGGGACATTAAGAAGTCAATAGCCCTTCACAAAATCCTAGAAGCTCTTATTTAGACATAATCCTCTTCACATAGCCCATAGATGCTAGATGAGTAGTCATACTTGAAGAAATCAGGCTGGTTGCAGATGAAAAATCACCATGTACACACACACACACACACACACACACACACACACTGAGAAGCAATCTTCAGTGGCCAAAGTATCGCTAAGCTACCAGTAATAACGATCTGAGATTCCCTGCCCAATTTCTTCCTCTCGGTGCTTATTTCCACTGAACATGGACATTCCCAGCTGGAGACTATAGCCTATGCTATGGAATCCGTCGTCTCTGTCAAACTACATATTTTTATGCTTTAGTTTCCAATTGGACTGGTTCAGGCTTTGTGAGCAGTGTCTGAATATTCCTCTGGGAATTCTTCGGTTACTAGATTATTCTCGTCTGTGGTTATCTTTTAATACCTTATAGGTATTATCTAGTGTTTCTAGTGATAATAATTAGAGCAATTAGCATGGCCAGTAGCTTTGGACTGATTTATTCTCTTAAGCTCATATGCAGGTAGGAAAGATTTAACTGCCCTGGTTCTGTCAGGGTCCAAGTGATGCCTGTGTTTCCACTGCTTAGTCAAGCATTTCTGGGGTTAATTTTCATTAAAATAACCCTGACACTAATGACAAGTGACTGTTTCTGCCCCCATTTGCAATTTTATAATAATGTCCTTTTGTTTGCTTCTCACTAAAGGATACAGAGACATTGCCGAAAGCTTCCATTTGTCCTCATTACATATCATTTTTAATTTTAATTTCAGAATTATTTCCTTGTAAGAAATGTCTCTCTCTTAGAACATAAGATGATTTAGGGCAGAAACTCTGGTTTTTTGGATAACAGGTACTGTAGGTAGTTGAAATGATAAAATAAACAAATAATTCTACATCTGAACCCACGATGTTCTAGAGATTCACAAAGAAGCATTTGGATTTGCTGGGTACAACATGTCTTGAGAGACTTTTTGTGAATTCCTTAACCCCTTGATCTACATCAGCAAATATGGCAATAATAATGCTCACCTAAAAAGGTTTTAGTGAAGATCAGATGAGAAAAATTTCATGTGATTACCTAGCTGTGTTCGAATGACAAATGCATCTGAGCATATTATTATATTACCAGATAGCTTAGACCTAATCAAAAAACCCACCCTCCCTAAATGCCCATGAAAATGTAACTAAACCAGGAAGAATTTAATATATTTATTTTATGCTCCTTTGCCTGATTTCATTTGTAATGAAAAAAACCTATAAAATTTAGTGCTTTAAGAAATTATTAAGACTATTTAGCTTAACTTCCTTATCTAATAGGCAAAAAAACATATTCAGAGATGTTAACTTCAAGGTTATATAGCTAATAATTAGCACAGGCTGATTTCCCTTACATCTTGCACACATGACAGTCTGTACTGTTATTCTGAAAGACATGCTAAAGAACTGATCCTTCCTCTGGAGTCTTGGGTGAGAATGACTGATGACAGCAAATCACCTTGAATTCTTTTTTATAACTTTTTGTTATGCTTCCAATGATTAAAGGGACAGGCCTATTCTTGAAAATTTGGAAGAAAAGTGGAAGAAAAAAAAAAAACTATCCACAGTCCATTACCCAGTGATAAATATTTTCACCATTTTAGTATGTTTAATAAAATTGGGATAATTCCATATATATGTACTTGAGGTTTTTAAAAATTTGACATTATTCTATAGACATTTCCTCCACATTACTAACCATCTTTGAAAATGTGCTTTCAAAGGGCCATATAACATTCTTCCGTGTGGATTTTCCGTGCTCAGGAGGCGAATGGTATGTTCTTAAGAGTCAGCCAGCTTCACCCCTTAACAGCTGGGTGATGCAAAACCTGCTCCTTATCCTCATTAAGCTACAGTCCTCACATCTGCAAAATATTGATAGTACTCACTGCATGTGGTTTCTATCAAGGTTAAATGATATAGAGTATATATGTACCCAGGATTGTGCTCTCACACAGTAAGCACTCAGTAGATGGTGGCTATTTATTATCGCTATTATTTTATCACATTCTTACTACTGGACATTTAGGTTGCTTCCAGTTATAAATAAACATTAGGTGAAATATCTTCCCCAGAGCCACCAGTATAAACTACCTGAAATATACATCTGTTATGGCTACTCTTGTGTTTGAAATCTTCTGTAGCTGCCCATCAAAGGTTTTCAATCTTTACTTTCAGCAGGGGAAGCCTTCTACTAAAGATCTCAAGCAAAACTTCCCAGGAAACTTGGGTTGTGGCAGGGGTGGACTCCAAAGCCTGGAGCAATTTGTTGCCTTGTTCCCCGCCTTAAAGCTTTTCTGAGAAACTATTCTGAACACACGGGGCTACTCTGAACACATAGGGAAAAACTCTGGCCTATTGGGTAAAAGGGAGGCTCCAGAACATGGTATATAATATCTCCAAACTGTTCATTCCTGAAAGACCCTGATGTAGCTAATTTTTTTTTTATGATTTTGCTTATGTTGTCACTTCTGCCTAGAATGTCATTAACTCCCATCTTCCTAAGATTAACACCTAAAACTGACTCAGTCTGCATATAATTTCATCCAGGAAGCTATCCCTGTCCCAGACAGGTGAGATACTTCACTTCCATGTCTCTGGGATACCCAGGCAAGTTCTCTATCACTGTAGGTACCACATCCCTCTAGTAATCTGGACCATGAACTCTTAGAAGACTGAGACTCTATCTTATTGACCGTTGTATTACCAGTCCCCAGCATAGTGTCTGGTATTGGTAAATGTTCACTAAAACTATTTGTTAAATCCATAAACTTGTTAATAACTTTTAGGGTGCCTCTCTGATTATTTCCTTAGGACACTATCGTAGAAGCCGGATTACTAGGTCAAAAGAAATGAACATTTCCAGGCTTCTTGATGTACTCTTGGCAAGATTTGGCACAAAAAATTATAAGACATTCATTTGAAAACAGCTCAGCCTGTAATCCCACGCCTTTGGGAGGCTGAGGTGAGTGGATTGCCTGAGCCTGCGGGTTCGAGACCCGCCTGGGCAAGCGAGACCTCATCTCTACAATAAATCAAAAAACCAGCCGGGCGTGGTGGCGCGCACCTGTAGTTCCAGCTACTTGGAAGGCTGAGGCGGAAGGATCGCCGGAGCCCAGCAGGTCGAGGCTGCGGTGGCCGGGAGTGGCCACTGCACTCCAGTCTGGGGGACAGAGTGAGACTCCGACTCAAAAAAAAAAGAAAACAACTGTCTCTTCTGTGTCCATTAGTGTTTGCTATTTGTGTTTGGGTACATATCAGTGCCTGGTTTGGCTGAGGTAGACAAAAGTATCAGCACTTGGGAAGACCATTACAGAGTGAGGGCCTAAAAAATGTTGTTGTCTAAAGCACATGTTACCAGAAGGCTGGAGATATACACTGCTACAGGATGGCCACTTTAGCCACTTTCCATCCATGTGATTTCTCAGAGCCTATTTTCTCATCTGTAAATGGGTTTAATGATACCTCTTAGGGGGTCATGTGATGATTGAGTGGAATCAAATGGGCTGACATGCATAGAATCCTAATAGGTGCACTCGTGTGCTTTCACAAACTGTTCCTGAGGAGAGATAGGCACAGGGAAGTTGGATAACCTGGACTGCAGTAGGTGAGGCATTCCAAGTTTAGGAAACACTTAAACTAATCTCTCTTGTTGGCTTCACTTTTCGTAAGATCTCATAATCTTCAGATACAAACTATGAGACTATAACCAGGCTATTTCATTTTATCACTTGGAAAGTAGAGAAACCACAACTATAAAAAACTCACATTTTAAGAGAAAGCCAAATATATAGAAATGACTCTGAGACACTTAAAAATATTATACTCAGTCCTATGGTTTTAACTACTCATATGTCCATGACTTCAAAAATCCAAATCTCTGGCCTAGAACTTCCTCCTCAGTTGACTCATACATCTCCAACTGCCTGGATGGTCCAGGCATAGTAAACTTAGTGTGCTCAGAGCTGGATCCATCACCACCTGTCACCTTCCTTCTCTTCACTGCCACTTCGTTACTCAAGCAGAAAACTTGAGGGTCATTGTCGACTCCTCCCTCACTCAGAATCTCACATCTGATTAGTCAGTCACCAGATCCTGTTGTTCTAATGCCTAGATATCTCTCGTGCTCATCCCTTCTCCTCAACGTCTGTCACGACCCTGGACCGGCCCCTCATTATTTTTCCTAGATGACTTCAGTAACCTCCCAACTGGTCTCCCCGATTGTGGTCTTGCTCTTTCCATTCCATCACTCACATCTCTGTCATAAGCATCATATAATCAATCTGGATGAAAAGGAGCTGTAAGCAGCAATAGATATCAATGTCTTCAAATCATGGGCTTTAAAAAATATGATGTCATAGGTTAAGACATAATCAGTTAAACATAGTTCTCCTGGAGACAGTTTGACTGCTTGGCATGAGAATCAAATGAAATACTCATATAACAATGAACAATATATCAGTTCACTTAAAAGAATACTCACGAAGAACCGACATTTATTGGATTGTGCCGAGATGATGTGGAGGTAACGCTGGAAGTGCATGGTGGATTAAGATGAATTTCCCCAGCATCTTGAGAGCCACGTGGTTTTTGTGAACGTGGCAGGGAGAGGATCATTTACTAAAGCCTATGATAGCTTGATAATTCCAGTAGCCAAAGTCGCAACCAACAGGAACAAACCTTTCTCCCTTCAAAATGATAAATACATTGTTACAGTGGCTAAAAGAAGGCTTCTTTAGTTTCATGATGGCAATGAACCCTCAAATACAAGGGGCTTTAAATGAAGTTACCAGTGGCTCAAGACTTTGATACATCTACGGCTTGCAGGTTAGAGAATGGACAACAGTCTAAATTTAGCATGTTTATAGAAAATAGCAGTGAGTATAAAATAGAATGAAGTCTGGAGATTGGAAAAAGGCAAATAAGAATAGAAAACAAGTAGAGATGAGACATGGTATTTTAGTCTTAGTGTTTCTCAAACTATGTGTGCTAGAGACAAGATTTTTAAAAATATCCAAACCACCATAGACTAATATTTTTGTAAAACACATTGAAATTAATTATTAGAAAAATGAAATATAAAAAATAGAAAGTAAAATCTGTTCTTAATGACTAGATTATACAGATATATAAGTACTCTGTCAAACTGCTGTAAAACTTTCTAAATGCTCATTCTTAATTTTTGTATTTACCTTATTACAAACCAGTAACAAACAGTTCATAGACTGGAATTGGTCTATGGACCTCACCTGAGTAGTACTGTTTTAAAGGATTTATTAAAGATAGATGGGAAACATTCTCCTCACACAGATATACTCTTGGGAAGACATCTATCTGTTAATTGATGTTCATGTATCTTTCCTTCAAAGACTGAAACATTTTGCTTCTTAGAGAACTACCATCTCTGGCCAGGCCAAGTTGAGACTACTTCCATGAGAAAATACCTATCAAACTGGTGAGCCCCAAGTCAACCTCTAGAAAAACAATGGTTGTGTGGATTTAAAAACCCTCATAATAGAATATATAAGCTGTGACAGTAATGGTCACCGTATTGTTGAGCGATGGATTTTTCAGTCAATCAATCATTAAGAATGTCCCTCCAAACCCACCAGATCTCAGTCAATTATCATGATGTCTGATTTGATAGTCACAGTGATAGAAACACTAGTGATAGGGCAGGTTCCTTCAGCCTCTATTGAACAGTAAATATCCATCAAAGACAAGCTATATAGAGGCTTCTTGCTGTCCTTATTCTAAATACAAGGGCAGCTGTCTCTCTGAAAAAGACATGCATAGTCTGTGCTTAGACATCAGATGGAAGATCTCAGCTTCTTAGATCCATTATTGTTTCAGGTTAAAAGGGCTAAGAAAGGTTGATAAAGCAGGGATATTCTGAAGAAAAAAAATGAATAGAGATACTTGTTTCTTACCTCTTAAAATCTTATTCACAGATTAGCTGTCTTCATACTGTGGCTTGAAACCCTATTACAAGACACATTTAACATGACTGTCGTGGGCTGTTTCTCATCATGGCCAATGGTGAAATGATGATTAGTGGTAACTTTAGAAATAAGGAAATAAATATAATGCACGAAGAGAATAAGTATTAATTTATGCAGCAAACTAATTTGAGGGGACTGACATGCAGAGGTTGGAGGAGAGAAGACTTCAGGGAGTTAACCTTCAAGCAGTGAAAAACAGAAATACTGTGAAATTGGGAGGTCAGGTCAGCAAACATGCAGCGAACATGTTCTAAGCATTGGGGATACAAAGTTAGTAAAATGCTGTCTCTGTTTTCGTGGTGTGGTGTCAGAGGCAGACATGTACACAAATGATTACAGAATGATAGGAGACATGCAGAAACAGGAATTTGTACAAGGTGTAGATGTACAGATAAGAGCGTGATTAACTCTATAAGGCAGAATTGTAAGAAAACCTAGTAACTTACAAAGCCATTTCTATTGGGAAAGTGACTATCAAAATGTTAAAGGAATCATTTCTGTAAGTTTCTCAAAGGAAAACGAAGGTATAATTTACCTTAAGTCAAGTATGCACATAAATCTCCCACTGGTAAAGATTTAGGTTAAAGACTCTTCAAGGCCAGGTGTGGTGGCTCATGCCTATGATACCAGTCCTTTGGGAGACTGAGGCAGGACGATAGCTGGAGCCCAGGAGTTCAAGAACAGCCTGGGGCACATAGCGAGATTTCATCTCTACAAAAAAATAAAAAAATTAGCTGAGTGTGGTGATGTGCCTGTAGTCCCAGCTACTCAGGAGGCTGAGGCGGGAGAATTGCTTGAACCCAGGAGTTTGAGGCTGCAGTGAGCTGCGATCGAGCCACTGCACTCTAGTTTGGGTGACAGAGTGAGATCCTGACTCAACAAACAAACAAACAAAGCCCTCTTCATCAGGTTTATTATCTTCCACCAAACATTACACATACATATACCAGCACCCCAGTGCTAACCCCAAACTACCTGCACACTTTGTATTCAAGTAGAACCGAGTCTCTAGGAAAGGACCACTTTAAATGAGCACCAGAGGGATCCACAAAAAGGTCAAAATGATGGAAGAAAAGAATGAACTCCACTTGTCTTAAACCTCCAGAGGAGATGGCCATCCTACACCCTTGTTGGGCTCTGACAGTTTTAGATTCTCTAACAAATATGCCACAAACAAATGTTTTGAACAGATTGAATGGAATACAGCACCTTTATGATCGATTGGTAACTAAAAAGAATGATTAACAATACTATTGTCCTTCATTATTTCTGTTTTTTAAAAACAACTTTATTGAGATATAATTCACATACCACAGAATTCAATCCTACATTTTTTTTTCTAGTTGGAGTCTCACTCTGTTGCACAGGCTGGAGTGCAGTGGCGTGATCACTGCTCACTGAAGTCTTGACCTCCTGGGCTCAGGTGATCCTTCCACTTCAACCTCCTAAGTAGCTGGGACTACAGGTGTGCACCACCATGCCTGGTTAATTCTTTTGTAGAGATGAAGTCTCACTATGCTGCTCAGGCTGGTCTCAGATCACTGGGTTCAAGTGATCCAATAACCTCAGTCTCCTACAGTGCTGAGATTACAGGTGTGAACCACCATGCCTGGCCAAATCCAATCCTTTGAATTGTACAATTCAGTGATTTTTAGTATATGTACAAAGTTATATAACTATCACCACTATCTACTTTTAGAGTATTTTTATCATGTTGAAAACAAATCTTATATTTATTAGTAGTTACTCCCAGTTCCCTCTTTCCTTGGCAACTACTACTTTACTTTCTATCTCTATGGATTTGCCTATTGCAAACATTTCATGTAACTGGACACATACAATATGTGACCTTTGTGTCTGGCTTCTTTCACTTAGCATGCTATTTTCGAGGCTTATCTATGTTATAATAGGCATTGGTAATTCATTCCTTTTCATGGTCAAATAATATTCCATTATATGGACATATCACATTTTGTTTGTTCATCACTTGATTGACATTTGGATTGTTTTCACTTTTGGTTACTATAAATTACTTTGCTATGAGGTCTCATGTACAAGTTCTTGTGTGAACATACATTTTCAATTGTCTTGGTTATGTAGGTAGGAATGAAATTGTTGGGTCAGTTGGAACTATATGTTTAACACGTAGAGGAATTGCCACAGTGTTTTACAAAGGGGCTGCACTATTTGAAAATCCCATGAGTAATGCATGAAGGTTCCAATTTCCCCACATCCTATCCAACACTTGTTATTGTTTGTCTTTTTGATTTTAGCCAGTTTAATGAGTATGAAGTGGTAGCTCATTGTGGATTTGATTTGTATTTCCCTAAAAATTAATGATGTTGAGCATGTTTTTGTGAACTTGTTGACCATTTGGATATCTTAACTGGAGAAATTTTTGTTTAAATCCTTTACTCATGTTTAACATTGGGTTTATTGCTGCATTGTAATTGTTCATCATATATTCTGGATACAAGTTACTTAACAGATAGATTATTTGCAAATATCTTCTCCTAATCTGTGAGTCGTATTTTTACTTTCTTGATGGTGTACTTTGGAGCACAAATGTTTTTAATTTTGATGAAATCTAATGTCTATTTTTCTTTCATTGCTCATGTTTCTGGGTGTTACATTTAAGAAATCATTGCCTAACCCAGGGTCAGGATTTACTTCCATGTTTTCTTCTGAGATTTTTATAGTTTTAGCTCTTACATTTAGGTTTATGGTCCATTTATTTTTACATATGGTATACCTTTTGCATGTGAATGTCTAGTTATCTCAACCCTGTTTGTTGATTGGACCATTGAATTGTCATAGGACCTCTTTTGAAAATCAATTGATAATAATATAAGGGGAAACTTCTGAACTCTTATTTCTGTTCCATTTATCTATTCTTGTCTATCTTTATGCCATTATCACACCATTTTGATTACTACACCTTTGTAGTAGCTTGTGAATAGGGAAGTGTGAGTTTTCTAACTTTCTTCTTTTCCAAGATTGTATTGGCTATTCTGCGTTCCTTGGATTTCCATTTGCATATTAGTATCAGCTTATCAATTTCTGAAATCAGGCATTTTGGATTTGGATAGGGATCATGTTGAAGATCAGTAGATCAGTTTGGAAACTATTGCCATCATGACAGTATTAAGTCTTCTAATCCACGACCATGGCATGTCTTCCCATTTATGTAGGTCTTTAATTTCTTTCAAGATCTTTTTGTGATTTTTCAGTTACAAGTCTTGTCCTTCTTTAATTAAATTTGTTCCCAAGTATTTTATTTTTTAATATATTATAAATGGAATTGTTTTCTTAATTTCATTTTTGGATTATTTGTTGTATGTTTTGGATTGTTCATTGATAGTGTAACTAGCAATTACATATTGAACTGCAGCATTGCAGCATCGCTGAACTTGCTTAGAGTTTTGGTTTTTTTTAAACTTTAAGAGAGAGTTTTAGTGAGAAGAAGAGAAGGAAAAAGGAAGATTCATGGCAGAAAGACCTGTCGTGGACAAGTTTCTCAAGAAAGAAAAACTGCCAAGAGTTGTTTTTTAATGGATTGCTTAGGGTTTTCTAGATACAGGATCATGCCATTTGATAATAAATACAGGTTTCCTTCTTCCTTTCCAATCTGGATGCTTTTTTTCCCCTCTTGCCTCATTGCCCTCACTCAACATCCAATACAATGTTGAATAGAAATGAGAGTTGATGTCTTGTTCCTCAACTAGGGGGGAAAGGATTTAGTATTTCTCAACTATGAGTGATATTAGTGTTGGGGTTTTAAAAGATGCCCTATTTCCGGTTGAGAAATTTTTTTCTATTCCTAGTTTGTTTAGTGTTTTTATCATGAAAGGGTATTTATTTGATTTTTGTCAAATGCTTGTTCTTCTATTTCTGTTTCTGAATTTAAAAACTGCATTGCTTAATATGATTTTTCCAGAAAGGTAGATCATATACCTAATGAACTTGTGAATTTAGGTGAAGATGATAAGAAGCAATGTTACTAATGTGCCTTGGTTTCTATTGGCTACATTTAACAAGGTACTACAAGAAAGGAAGAGTTCAGGAAAGAACTTGCTAGTTTGTAAAGGGGATTGAAAATGCAACTGTTTTTAATTTCCAACCAGCAAAAGAAAATATTGAGAAATGTTTTTAGTAATAAGGCTGGGCCGGGCACAGTGGCTCAAGCCTGTAATCCCACACATTGGGAAGCCGAGGTGAGGGGATTGCCTGAGCCCATAGGTTCGAGAACAGCCTGGGCAACTTGGTGAGACCACATCTCTACAATAAATCAAAAATTTAGCCAGGTGTAGTAGTGCATGCCTGTAGTTCTGGCTACTTGGAAGGCTGAGGCGGAAAGATAAGCCCTGAGTCCAGCAGGTCGACACTGGGATGGCCGTGAGCATGCCACTGCACTCCAGCCTGGGCAACGGAGTGAGACTCCAACTCAAAAAAAAAAAAAAAAAAGTAATAAGGCTGATTTTTAAAAGGTTTCATACCTAAGACCTAGTCAAGATTAAAACCATTACTCTTTGTGCTGAAATTTCAGAATTAATTTGGCAGTGCCCACTAAATACTTTCAGTTGGACAAAGTGACAAAGAAAAAAAGCAATAATTGAATCATAACACGGCTTTGTAAGTTTCTACTGGGAAGTGGTACACATCACTTTTACCTACATTTCACTGGTAAAAGAAAGTCTGTTTCAAGCTTGATGTCAAAGAGACAGTCATCCCATATGGATAGGTGTTGAAAATCAAATGAAAATAAGTGATATGTATAATACTTTCATAGGGAAGGGCAGCAAGTAATTGAGAACAGTGATGAAAATCGACCATAGTCTGCTCTTTTTGGTGGTAAATATTTGTTCCTCTCATTTTATATGCAAACTACTTTCACCCCTTCTATAAAGAAGGCGTCCCAAAGTCTCATTCAATCACATTTCAAACTCAAAACACTGGAACTCATGTGACTCCTCTTGATCCAGACATTTATGAACTAAAAAGTCAAGTTACTCATTCTCACATGCCCAACATATAGTGGAAGAGAGACAGGTTAACTACCATAAATACTCTCATTTAGAAGGGGAAAAAATGAAAATCACAGAGCAGTCACCAGTTCACAGCAATTCTGGACTCTTTGTGGGATGACATAGTAGTAGCCCCTGAGGGGTAAGAACTGTTTTTTAATTAGGGTCTGGTTCTGCTCTCTGGGGAAGCTTCCCATTTTGTTGTTTTTCATGGCTCTAAGAGGTACTTTTTCTCATTGTCCTCATTGAGAAAGGCACCAAAAATATGCTCTCCATTGTGACTTGGTCTGCTTTCTATGGAAGACTAGGGTTTCCAAGATCATTCTAGTCTCATATAGTCATATTTAAAAAAAAATCTAGGTGGTGGCTGTTTGGGGAAAGTTGCAATCTTAACGACACTAAGCCTTCCAATCCATGACCATGGAATGTCTTTCCATTTATTTAGGTCTTTAACTTATTTTAAAATGTTTTGTTAGCAGTGTATCTCTTTCAAAAACATAATTAGCTTTGTATCTATTTGATCCTGGCCAATGTTATATGTCAACAACCAATTGCTCAATTCTTTTTTGAGACATGACTCCCTTTACACTTGATTATAAGTATCTTGAGCTCTCAGAGTTCTGTGGAAGAGCCTCTTCAAGTGGGACATGAGAAACATAAGTATGCCTGCTTATTCTGAGGATATGTTTTTAGCATATCCTCAGAAACAGGGGCTTCTAATGTATAGATAAGATTGTCTCCAAAACGTGGGACCAGGCTTATTCTCTAAAATGAGAACTGTTCTCTCTAGTCCACTGTTTACGAGAGGTGATTTTCCTTCCCAGGGGCCATTTTGCAATGTCCAGAGATGGTTTAATTGTCACAACTTGTGTGTGGGAGGTATTACTGGCATCTAGTGAGTAGAGGTCAGAGATGGTGTTAAATATCCTAAAATTCCCTTCCTGTCTCCTCTCCTTGCCCCCAGTAAAGACTTATCCCACCCAAAATGTTATTAGTGCTGAGGTTGAGAAACGCTTTCCCAACAATAGCATAGACACAGAAGTCCTAGTAATAATCCTGACGGCTCTCTAGGCAAAACCAAAAATAACATGCTTCTGTGTTTACCCTACCAATCACACATGTTATTCAATTATTTCTTCCTCAGAAGCAAAAAGTAGAATCAGAAAGACTGTAAAAGGCCATTTGTCTTGATACTTGAAGGAATCACAATTTGAGTTTTTGTAAACCTTTCATTGTCTATTGACCACCATGTCTCCATCCTCCATCTTATTTGCTAAAATTTTTTATACGATATATAACGTTTTGAACCCTTCCTTTATTTAGTGAAAGATCTTCTATCATAGTACATAAAACACAAACTCCATTTATATGGATTTTATTTTTTGCTGTTTAATTCTTAGTGTAGGCCTTTCTTTAGGTCCTTTTGGAAGGAAAAACAGAGGTACTGGGAGGTCCTATGTGGTTTATAATAATGTCTAGTTTATCATTATTACAATCTAGTGCCTACAAGAATATTCCTATTGTCATTAGGTGTTTGTGAAGAAAATCTATAAAGTTTAACATTAAAATAGGAGTTTGTGGGGCTGAGGTTTCTTGCCTAGACCACAGGGTCTTCAAGCAGCAGGGAGGTATTTTAATAAAAATGTGTAGGACATTTCACTAGAGATTAGTCCACTAGGAGACAGGACATAGCAGGAGGGAAATACAAATTATAGATGAGAAAATACCTTCCAGGGTCATCTCAGGTAGACCTTTGCTCAGAGAGCAAAGGGGCTGTACCCTATAAGGATCCAGATTCTAGAAGAAGAAAAGGAAATACTGGTTTCTTTCTAGTTTTATCTGTGTCGCTAGTTTACAAAGCCTGGGCAGGATCTCAATGACTATATACTTGAATATGACTAAATTATTCTAATATTCAGATTAAAGTATAGCGAGAAATAAAATACTGTGATTTTTGCAAGCAGCATTTGTTTTTTCTTTTTTTTTTTTTTTTGCTAGTTCCAAATGTTTTTACTAATTTTCTTAACTAAGGACAATTCTGCCTTTTAACAGAATTCCCAACTAGGCAGATCATTTTGTTAGATAGATGTTCTATTAACATTTTGCTTTTCTTTGTTTTATCCCATATTCTGTTTTATTCCTTTGTACCATGATTGAAAATATGATTCTTATCTGTTCTTCAGGTTTTTTTTTTTTCCATCATGACATCTGTGCTTGAATCATGGCTTAGCTAAGATGTAGGGACTTGATTCTTTTCATGGGAAGAGAGCATGTTGCAGTGGAAAGGACACCAGACTGGGAGGTAGATGCCTGGACATTAGCCTGGCATGTGTGATTCTCTGGCTGAGTGTCCTAGGAAAAGTCACTTCCCTGTTGTTTTAGTACAATTAGGGTTTTGCCAAAAGATCTCTAAGGGGTCACTTCCAACTTAAATATTTTCTATGTTTTGAAGAGTAGTAACACAGAAACTATATATATTTTTTCCTTCTCTGCTTATTTTGCCAAGTATGTTGGGCAGTGTGTGTGTATGTGTGTGTGTGTGTGTGTGTGTGTGTGTGTGCGTGTGAGTGTGTGTGAGATAGTGGCAAAAGTGGCCGGGCAGGGTAAGGAGAGCATGGACTAGTTAACCTTGGTAGACAATATGAAGGTGTGATAATCTGTTAAACATAAGTTGTATTGAAGAAGATATGCAGGCATTTAAATGCCTCTGTTAGAGGAAATCTGTAAGCATCCATCATGGCCACGAAATAGCATTCTCAGAAATGTCATCCCTCCTTCCCCCAGGACAGATAAAGCACCTGCAGACTCCAACCAGCCACTGAGACAGCCATGGAAACCCTCGAGCTTTTATAAAGCAGGACAAAGCTTTGAAGCTTTAGCTTTAAATCGCCCCAGCATCTCCCAGCTGTAATGGGGACAGCACTTCCCTAGTCAAAACATCCTGGTTCTATTTATAGGTGTTCACTTCTCTGAATAATAAACAGAAGTAGCAGGCTATTCTCATATTATATCATTTTCCTTCAACTACCTTACTATTTAATACAATGCCAACAATTTTTAAAAATTTCAGAGTCACAATACATAACAGTGGGTTTAGTTAATTACCTTAACAGAAGACACTGGCTGCCATATATTTGAATAGTCGAAGCCTTGCAAGAATATTTGATTGGCCTTTGTTTACCCGGGGTTTCCAATATCTCCCCCACTATATCATGGGGTGTGGGGGTGGGGTTCAGTCCTTTAAATGATT
This sequence comes from Tarsius wallacei, assembly GCA_963574415.1. Lineage (NCBI taxonomy): Eukaryota > Metazoa > Chordata > Mammalia > Primates > Tarsiidae > Tarsius > Tarsius wallacei. The sequence goes on along the minus strand of CAUYQG010076261.1, from coordinate 32,786 downwards.
CCAGAAATATCCAGTCTCCCTAGTTGAAGGAAGGCTGTATTCATTTACTGAGTAACATCCCTTAGCCGATGCTGCTTTAAATAAGGACGGCAGACAATACAACATCCATGGAGACAGCTACAATTCACTTCTATTCGCTTTCAAATGTAAGTTTATATTAGGTTATTTAATGGACCACAATATATTCAGTAGGTACAGAATTCATAACCCCAAATGGCTGGTGCTTAATTCCATCCCTCCAGTCTGTTTTAACTAAGACGTTTCCTCCTGTGCATATAATCTTCATTATCATAGAAGTTATTTTTAATTTATAATTAACATCGTCTCCTTCTCATTATGTACGCCTTGATCGACTTGGACCCTCCGGACACATCTTGTCTGGCACCGTGCTGGCTGTGTCCTGCAGTTCTCCAAGTGTGCAGTAGGTGTCTATCTTAGCCTTCCCTTCATCTTTCCTCCTCTTCTCCTCCCTGACACTGTGATATAGTGCATAATTCCAAAATGGCAGCTTTTTGAAAATTCACCTTGATTATCAGACATTAAAAGTGACTCATCCCGCAGTGACTGTCTGGCAGAAGGGATGGGATCAGACAGCAAGACAATGAGGGGACTGGGCGCATTAACGCACTAGATTACAGAGCCCATCAAAAATACCTTTGTTCTGTCAAAGATCCAATCACTTACTAGTTGTGTTCTGCAGAGGAGAAAGAATGAGGGAAAAACCCACCAAACAAATAAGCAAAAAAATCCATTTATGAGTTTAAAACCTCCTCAGTTCTCTTTATTCCAAGAGAGGAGGGAAGTGTCTGATCAACCATCTCATGAGAAAAAAAACATGGGGATTGTGCTTCTGAAATGGGACTACCTAGATCCCTTTCTTTCAATCGCTATCAAATTTTCCACACTAGCCTTCGTTCTTTGGGTCTCAGTAAGAGGGAAATTGGCAAGTTAACAGGATTTGGTCCTGACTACGTGTGCACTCAACCTGATTTATGGCAGAATATTTAGAAGACAAACTATTTCACAATTGGAACATTCATTTTCATTAAAAACAAGGCTTCTGATTTCTATCATGTCGTATTATAATGCTAACCAAGAAATGTGTCACAAATGAGAGGGGGAAAATGTGTGTAAGGGTTATTATTGATAAATACTTTCTAAGCAACTAAACTGGCCCATATAAAAAGGCAGTAGGAATCTTTGAAAAGAGAGAGCACATGAATTCTTGCATCAAGCATGTGTTTGTGTGCAAGGGGGAGGAGGGAAGTGGAGGAGGAGGGAGGAGAGACATGAGGGCGTTCATATTGAGCCCTGGGTGGGTGTAGAGCTGGGTGAGATGTGTGCTGAATCGTCAGCATGACTGCAAGCCTGGCGAGCTTGTCTGATTCTCCAAGGAGACAAAATACCCAAATGGGAGGTTGGTGCCTGACTTTCTTCTTTTTTCTTTTTATCATTTTCATCATTTGCCTATGAACTCAGAGGAACAGTTTATCAGTCATGGAAAATGCCCCCAAGGGGCCCAGATCAAAGGCAGGCTTTGAATTGTATACTTAGGTGGCTCTCCCTGCCAAAGACATTAATGCGATTAAAACACAAATTCCATAAACAATTATTATCCATCTGTTTAGCAATAATAATAGTGATGCTGTGTGCCATCAATGGCGTCCTTCTCCACATCTCCAGATGAATGCAAATGTTCTTTTGCACGTGGATGCTGCAGTACTTTGGGAGGATTTGGGAGGTTTTATTTGCCAGCAGGACAGGTGAGTGGACACTGTCATCATACAGGGATCTCTTGAAAAGAATGGCTGTGTTTTAACTGTCATTTAGCAAATAGGTTCATTAAAACAGCTGATCACATTCCAACAATTGTGCAGTATGCTTGGAGATTTGTCATTTTTTTGCCCCTGCCTCCATGTTCATTTCTACTGTCAGATACAGAAAACATACCCCTCTTTTTGCTCCTCTTAATTATCCCCAGTACCAGGGACTCCATTCCTTTATTGATAGAGGAAGGCAGATTCAGCAGGACCGCCTGATACAAGTGGCTCAGTTACAGTTGCACATTCAGAGACCCATTTGTGTTTGTTTGGATTCACAACACATACTCTGAGTAGCAAGAAAGAGAAATCTATAAGCTTTAAAAATCTCTGCCTAAACCAGACCAAGAGATTAAAGGGGAGGGCAAAAGGGGAGGGCCCAGGCCAATTTCCACACACCAGCACTCGTAACACGGGGATAGATTCCTGAAAGAGAGACCGGTGCGGAAGAGTTTTCATCAGTGGAATTTTAATGAGCCCTAAAGGTTAGCTTTCGACTTCGTTAACAAACAGCTCTAGAGATAATTTCCAATTTTTAGTGTTTATAGAATAGTGGTTCCTTGGTCATAATGAAATTCTGAGACTGTCTAGAACCTATTCTGCATGTCCAGCTGAAACACAAACCATCAAAAATTATTAAATGTGTGTTCAAAATCAAATGTGGAAGAAATAAAAAGAGGAAGACATTTTGCAAATTAAAGTGATCACATTAACCTCCTCTGATGAAATCAGTTCAGTCAAATGAAAAATACTTATTTAAAAAAACCTGCTCAGATATTTTAGCTATTAAGAGGGTAATGATTATCCTAATATTGAAACAGACAGAAAAAAGAGAGATAATAAACAAAAGAGGAAAGCTTCATTCTCTGTAGCTACAGACCAGAGTCCCTGCTACATGCAAACGGGTCGTAAATGAGTAGGAAAGACTACAGAAGAAAATATGGCCGAAATTGACACTTAAAGGATAGGTCAGTTTGTTGGGAATATGTCTCTTCTCTTTCTCCCTTTTCCCTGCTTCCTTCCTCTTTACTGAGTCCTTGAAGAAGCGCCATAATTGTGCCAGAAGGGAAACAAGGATGACTAAGATTCCAGCCACATAAAACAAGAGTAAAGGGTGGTAAGACAAAGGGTCCTATCCAAAGATTTCTCCTTCCCCAAAGCTGAGTGGAAAATCCTTTCACTTGCCTGGAAAGAATGATCAAGTCTCCTAATGGTACGGGAACAAACAGCAGACGCTTGAGCTGTAAAGGCTGGGAGGAATATTCTTTATGTTATTTAAAATTGTGCTAAATTTTATCTCCTCTATTGCAACACACCCTTTTTGCTCCCCAGTTTCACCACTTTCCTTTTTGATTTGCAGAAAAAACGGAGGGGGTTCCACAAACAAAAAAACAAAATAAAACAAAAAACAGAACTGGTCTGAGATTCTATGGCTCTACAGCACCAAGGGCAAGGGGTTAAGGAGCAAGGGGTCCTGTTGGGTGATGCTGGTCAGTTTTTGCCACATCAAAAAGCACGAAGGGCACAAGACCGAGGGCTGGTCAACTTGAGTTACATTTCCAATTTTGTATTTACTCCTTACTCCCTGAGAAACCCTGGTGGGGGCAGTCAAGCCCTCAGAGTTACAGTTTTCTCTTAAGATAAAAAGGATTAGTGAATATTAGATTCACTAATTAGATTAGGTAATATTAGAACTGGGAGGGTTCTCAGGGATTATTTAGTCATTTCCCCTCATTTTATAGACAGAAAATGAAATAATAACAGGGTTTATAACAATAACAATAATTATAGCTAATATTTTTGAGCATATCAGGCATGATTCTAAGTACTTTACAAGTATTCTATTATCACAACAACCCTACTTGGTAGGTCGTATTCTCATTCCTATTTTACAGATGGGGAAACTGAGGTGCAGTGAGGTTAAATACCCAAGGTGGTATAGCTGGTAAATGGTAAAGCTGGGTTTCAAATCCAGATGGCCCGGTACCAGAGCCCACATTCTTAAACACCACACTTTAGGACACCATGAATTTCCCCATTTTACCCTCTTTTGCATAGGGGGTGTGCTCATTTCAGGAAAGGCATGCACTACCTGAATTAGCGCTACACGTGGTCCTGAAAACAGATCTTACAGAGACGTGTTCCCAGTATCATGGCAGTGGCTGACAATGGCTACTCTGTTCCCTCCAGGTTCCCCAAGGTCACAGTTTCCATCCAGTGAAGTTTTCTCCCAGCCTGCTTTCACAGATGTAGTGCAGTCCTCCCAGGATGCCCTACTCTGTATGGTGCTCTTCCAAGTCAGACTGCCACTGCTCTTTAATTGTCTGCTAACAGTTTCTCTCTCTCTCTTCGTCTCCCTCACTCTCTCTCCAACTATTTCCTTGAAATTCACTTGAGCTGCTGTTACACTTGTGTTTGAACACCCAGCATGATACTCTTTATTTCTTTGCTCCAGCACCAGCACTTGCACATCTTTTGTTAGCCATTATGGATCAAAACTGCTTCTCAGAGCAAAAATAAATGGCAGAAAGGGAGCTCCTGGTAAACATCGCCATTGCAAAAGACAGTCCACTCTGGATAGTGTGGGAAAGCGCTCATTGAGTAAGACTAGCTGCAGAGTAGTACAATGATGCTCACTGGCTGAGAGAGGAGACTGCAGTTTGCCACGTTGGCTCTTATTGGCTTTTAGTACCCAGTGCCTAAGAAAAATACATTAACGGTATACGGTAGCAGACTATTGCTGAAAGGGCAACAGCATTATTATCAAATGATTGCTGTGCAGAGAAATAAGCATTAAGTAGGTGATGTATGCTCTAAGCTCAAAGAGGCTTGGTGACTTGCCTAAAGTTGACAGGTGGTAGGTGATGGAACCCTACTATAAGCTAGTCCTTTATTTCTTGGGACACTGGATTGCTCGGGACAAGTTCCTTTATGGTCTTACCATTTCAATCACATATTTTACACTTTGGTGTCCTCATACCTTCTGTCCCTTCTGCTTGAGGTGGTCACTCCTTCAGTCCATTCTCATCACTCCTCCTGGTCCAGTTGTAAACACCTGTTTCTCTTTCAAGATCTGGCTGAAAAGTCACTTTCTCTCTGAGGCTTCCTGACTGTTCTACATTTTCTACAGACCACATGGTTAGAACACTTACCGTATAGGATTATGATGGATTGGTTACACTTCTCTCTCCCTTTCTTAACCAGGGAGCTCCTTGAGGGCAGACACTATATTTCGTTTCTCTTTGTATCTTCAGTGTCCAGCGCAAGGCCCAGATCACTTTATTTATTGAGTGAAGGAAGGAAGAAAGAGAAAGAAGGAGGGAAGGTACGTCTTCCTGAAACTATATAATACTATAGAAATGCAAAGTATTACTAACAAGAGAAAGGTGCCCATGGAATGATGTCTTACTGTGCAGGAAGAAGCTTACTGTTTTCACAGGCACAGTGCTTAGGCACAGAATAGGGCTGGTGACAATGAAGGCAAGAAGCAGACTTCTTACTCCTATTTACCTGCCAATGAAGAGGCAGACAATTTCCTCAAGACAGAAGGAAGGCCCTTGACTAATGTCATTTGCTAGCAGAAATTTGGTTAATCGAATAATTACACAATTTAAAGAACACAGAGACTTAAGTATCTCTGTTTAATTCATGGTACTAAGATATTTTATCAGGTGGCATGTAGTTAAGCGTGCTTAAACACAACACAGAGCATTTTGTTTGGCCAGCTTCATCTGGGGGTTTTAGAAAAACCAGGAAAGAAAAGCAGCCTCCTCAGGGATTTTTTCCTTACAGTACAATTTTTACAAAAAGCTGAGTGTACAACTTGCAAAATAATAAGCTTCAGTGATAACACAAGCTTCAGCTACAATTATCACAAAGAGCAAGTCTGCTGCTCAAGCTTCTAACTTATCCTTGTGACTAAAGAACAGCCCAAAATGTCACATTCAGGTTGAAGTGACTGCAGCCAATTAGGTAATTTCCACCAAATTGGGTCCATTAATACTTGGACATTATCTTGAGGGAGAAATAGGACTCAGTGACAAGGTGCAATGTGGCTTGTGAAATATTAGTTTTGGACAATCACAAATCAAGATCCAAGGGTATGTTAAATTATTCAGGATTCTTGACCTCATTATCAAGTGACTTCATATGGGTTTTTGCTCATATTCATAGAATCTCAGGATCCAAAGAGCTTGATTTTTGTTTCCTCTTCCCAGCCATTGCCCTCTATATATATCAGAGGGTTTATGTATATCTCTTTATTTTTTGTCCTATTTATTTTATAATTTAAAAAGCAATGACTATGTTTTTGTTTGAGAAACACACATGAGGACATAAGCTCATATGATGACACATACCAGAAATATGAGTATTTATTAGAAATTTCAGTCTCATCCCTGTCTTTGCTAGCATACAACCTCAGGTAATACAACAATCTTCTAGCCAAACATCTGCCTTGGTCCACCAAGTACTGAACCAAAAGCTGTGATTTGTAACATAAGGCTTTATACATGAGTAGGAAATTCAAGGCCAAGTTTGCTTTTAGAAGTATCCTAAAATGATAGCAACAACATTGTTTTCCAAAACAATGGAAAAAGCTGCAAAAATCCTCCAGGAAGATCATGTGCCCAAGATGTTTGTTGATTTTGTTTTGTTCTAAAGATGTTTGGAACAATGATTAGTTGATGCTGACATGATTTGCACAGCTAGGAAATGTGTTGGATATTTAAAACTTTTGTTTTATTTTAAAGATGTGGATATAATTCAGGATTAGGTATAAAAGGGGACATTATACAGGTAGTTTGGGCCCCCTGTAGTTCCCACTTTGCCTGGGTTGAGATTAGTTACCCTTATTGGTCTTGTATCCACACCCTCACCTTGGCGGTATCCCGCTACTACCAATCCCTTTCTTATAGTATTATGGTAAATGTTCAGGGTCCACTTATGAGTGATATTTAAAACTTCAAATCAGCATTCTGGTAAGCTCTAAAGAACTTTGACCAGTTGCACAATTATCCCAAGAATATCACTAGCAGATATCATTTTGAGTTACAAGTTAAATCATTGGGGTAAAACAAAGATATAGGCCTGGAATAGGATAACCAGATAATGTGACTGATTCAGTGAACATCTGCCAAAAAAAAAAAAAAAATTCTTTTTGAGATTAATGAAGAAAGGTAATTAGGTAGCATTAGGTTGCTCATGGGACACATGGCTAGAGCACAGTTTCTTCTTTTAAATATGTGTTTGGTAATTTTGTTAATGATTCAGACTAAAATAAATGCTTTGAAAGTAGAGACACAGAACTCCATTTCAACATATCCCAACCAGATGGGACAGGTGTGATCACTTTAGAGTGCTCTTCTCTGTAAGTCAACTTCTGGTTCATTCCAGAATGGAATTGTCAGCCCTTAAGCGCCCAATGAAGTTGAGAATTTTTAGCAAACTAAACACAGGCATTAAAATAATGTTTGAATTAGTTTTAATCACAGTGGCCTAGATTCTCATGCTCCCCGGGACCTTACTGTATCTCTTCCATGTGTGAGATCCATGGGAGGGCTGCACATGGGGACGACTCACCGGAGGGCAGAGCAGGAAGGAGAATTTAGGTCAATTACCTTTTGAAGTGTGATCCCTTTAAACAGCTACTCAAGGTAGTATCTTGCTAACAGAGCTGTATATAATAAAGGTGACCCGTGCTGTTTCTTTAAATACTGCTTTTTTGGTTGTAAGCGATCAAAGTATTAAATTTGTGTAAGAAAAAAAAAAGATCAAGAGAAGTTTCATCCATGTTCTCTCTGGAATCTATTAGGAAGGATTAGGTATGTGGTTTACCTCTCTTAAAGTTCAGGCTTGAAAGTAGGTGCCTCCATTTCAGTCTCTTCCAGCTGAGTCTTTGTTTTCTCCATCTGTAAGTTGAGGAGACAAGTAGTTTAGATATCACCTCAAGACTTTTGATATATTAAAAAACCAAAAAATTATAAAGTAGATGAATGTATGGGTAGGTGGGAGATGGAGGCAGGGAGTATTTGCTATGGAAATAATACAAAGTTTAAAAAAAAGTATTGTGTGTGAATGTGTGTTTTCTTTCATCAGCTCTCTGAGAAAAAGAATTTCTAAAACCATAAAGAAATTTTTTTACCTTTAAAAAGCAAGCACTATATTGATATGTTTATTCCTTCATTCAATAATTATTTACCGGTACCTACTGTATGTTAGGCACTTTGTACATTCTTGGGAAGACAACAGGGAGCTTAATCTGATGTCCAAGTTCAGAGGAAAGAAATAATGTATCAAAAGTTCTTGTAATCTTAGAAAGGAATGCCCAGCACTATGGAATAGATGAACATATTTAAAATATAAATATCAGATTATTTAATTTTTAACCTTTCAAAAATGCAGAATAATAAAAAACCAACCCCTTTGCCAATTCTACTCCTAAGCAATAATCATTATGAATAATTTGCTCAATGTCATTTTGAGCTTTTTCCATCTATATATAAACATATATAAAAAACAATTTCTTAAAAACATGTAAGCAGACTTTATTTGCTAATTTGTAACTTTTTCTTCTACTGAAGGATATTTCATGAGCATCTTTCCGTGTCAGTGAGTATACTGATCTACCTCATTCCTTCTGATGACTATGGAGTTTTCCATTTTATGGATGCCAAATATAATCATGGGTGATAATATGGAATGGCATGAAAGTATTAACTAAATGCAGAAGATAGTTCTGCATTTAAGTTGTTGGTTTATAAATATTGTCCTATTCTGTCATGAAGATGGCCACCAGCCATTCCTGACAGATCACTGAATAAACAGTTTTGTGATTTTTAAAATATATTATTTTTTAGCACAGAAAATCAAAAAGTGTCTTTTAATTAGTTAAACACTTTCATTGCTTTTAGTTTCATGGTACGGCATAAGAAGAAGCAAATAGACTCAAACAACACAATGAATATAGGTATGGATCTTGAAAGAATATTACGTAAAAATTTTAAGCATAACTGATAAAACTAATTGCATGGTTACAAATTTACTGTAGAAAATTTGAAATGTATGCAGACATATAAAGAAAATAAAAATCACCCTGAATCCTTCTTTCCAGAAATAACAACTTACTCAACAAATTTCCTTCTAATATATATGCACACACACGTACACACTGAAAAACGTCTGGAAGAACATAGATAGATAGTCTGCACATTTATGTATGTATGCTTGTATTTAGAAGTTTATAGGGTTTTGCATCCAGCTGTTTTCCTTTATTATATAGCCAGTCAGTCAAAAAAAAATTTTTTTTAATAAACTAAAAAAGTGGGTTCATTTCAGGCCTACAAAGAATGAAATAAGAACCTCTTTTCTGTCATTGCCTTTCTCCCAACAGGCTTATGGGTTATTAGAAAGTTTAAGATGGCTTTCAAAGATGAATTAGTTTCATGTTGAATTTCAACAAATATCCAATGGTTAAAGCAAAGCACAAAATCCATTAAGCCTAGTGACTGTTCATTATGAAATTCTGAATTTTAACCAACTAGAAATATAATCCAAGCTCAGAGTTATTTTGTATCCCTCAAGACTACAAATGCCCAAGTAGAGCATGGACCTCATCTTCAGACGCAGGAGGCTATAAGGGGGCAGAGGAGGAAAGAGCTCCTTGCCTTCCCCTGGGCTCTAGTCTTCATAATCACCAGCATCTGGGCTCACTTCCCTGCTTGTGGGATGGTAAGCAGAGAGTTGCCACTCTCCAGGTAACTACAAGGACAGCAGAACTAGTCTGTAATACACACAGAATCCCAGGTCATCTTCTCACAGCCTCACACACAACAGACATTCATTCCCACGGGTATGGGGCAAACCGTGTTTTGTCTACTCTGATCCTCAATTATGATCGTCAATCACATAAACACCAGCTGAGGGGAGGGTTTGCTCTCCACTATTTGGTGAAATGGGGAAGTCAGGGAACAGAAAGAGAGATTCAGATTACTAACATTTAAAAAGAAAATCTCTAGAAGTTCTTTACTGGAAAGGGCACAGACTTTGGGATCACCTGGGTCTTTTATTTATTCAGTCAAAAAATACTTATGAGCCTGTTCTATGTGCTAGACACAGTTCTAGTACTGAAGAAGCATGAAGGAAAAAACAGACAAAAATCCATGCTTTAGTGGAGTGTACATTCCATTGAGGGAGTAGACAACAGAAATAGCATTAGAGGGTGATAAATGCTACAGGAAAAGAAAACAGATATAAGAATCACTAGGATCAGGGAGCGGGTTATGAGTTGTGTGTTGTGGTTTTCAATTGATGATCACAAGAGGCCTCACTAAGATGGTGACATTGAAGACAAGATGTGATAAGGTAAGGAATAAGTAACTTAGTTATTGAAGGGAAGAGAGTTTCAGGTTGAAGGAACGGCCAATGCAGGGTTGAATGGGGAGCAGCAGGGTTGGAAGAGAATGAAGGAGAGGAGATATAGAAAAGGAGATTTGAAATGTACGGGTGGGGATGGATGATGCCTGTGAGACCTTAAGCATTATAAGGACTTTAGCTTTCCACTTGGGTTTGAATCTTTACGTTGAGAGACTCTCCGAACTCCTATTTTCTTGTCTGTAAAATGGGAATCTCACTGACTGTACACAGTTATTTTGAGGATACAAATGAGATCAATGTCTGTAAAATTCCAAGTACAATGCCTGGCATGTGGTATATTTGCAACAAATGTTGGTTCCCTTATTCCTCTGGGTATAGTTTTGTGCATTTTATATCTATTTTATAAATATACACATAAACATAGAAGGGTGATGTGGCTGACCAGTAAGTTATCCAGAGGTAGAAATCCAAGTAGCTTTCACCTTTATAAATAAATAACACTTGTCCTCCAAAAAAACAATAAAAGCTGACTTATCACCAATACAAACTAATTGTTTTGGAAGGTAGATTGGAGTTTCAAGTTGATCAAGGAACTTAATCTTGGATATTATCGGCTGTTAATGAGGACTGATATATTAGTAGAAATGTAAAGGCAAATCTCATTATTTCCCATTTCCATTGAATGTCTATTTCAAGGTGAGAAAAAAAATGCTATCTGTCCTTCTAGGGGACATCTGAACATTCAAACAATACCGGATAAAATGGTTGGCTTGCAAACTTTTGAAAACACCGCTGCCTGCAGGGTTGAAAGGGCCTCTGTTAGATATCAATCTGCTCTGCGTTAACTTTTTTTGTATGATGGTAGCAGTTTTTCTCTTCTGTGGTGGTATCATTAAAGTTTCACTTGAGTTCACAAAACTCATTTTCTGGCTAGGTTTCCACTCAAACCCAGTTGCTATAGAAGTTGAACATCAGTGGGGGAGGCAATTAGTTAGCTAGTTATTATGACTTTACTTACTTGATACCTTTTTAGAAGAAGAAAAAATGACAAAAGTCTAAAATAAATCTATACAAATATACAAATGACTCTTCTTTCCTATAGTTCATTAGTACAGTGGACAGTATTTCAAAGAAGCCACTAACACCTATAATGCCCTCTCCTGCTGTATTACTGTGCAGTTATAATCAAATGATAGGACCAACAGGAGCCCTTTTAATAAAAATTATAGGGTACTTACTGTTGAAGGGCCTGAAACTATGGAAGAAACTGAAAATAGATTCCTCTCTGTTGGTAAATAGTCACTGTACATAGATTATTGCCAAGACAATTAGTTATACCCCCTGTGACTATTCTGCTCATTAAACACTGTTTTAGAAGCTTTAAAAATATTTGCTGAAGAATTTATCCAGGGGAACACTTGTCTTGGCCATTTTACAAAGTCTTCTCTGTTTTTAAGCACTAATGAATTATTTGGCCTCCACCACTGGTCTAGATTCTAGCATTTACCAAAAATCTTTACTAGCTCTATTTAATCTGATATGGAGTATACCTGATAAATATGTCTTATGATATTTGTACCGTAAATTAGGTGCCCAATAAATATTTGTTGAGTGAGTAGAAAAAAAAAAAATCTCACTTCCATTTCTTTCTCCTTGTTTTGTTAAAAAGCAAATATTAAACACATATACATACACATTTACCTATTATATGTATATGCCAGATTATATGTGTATGTGTATATACCAATTATATATATAACGTATATATAGATATATCAAGTGTGACTATTTTTTTAAACACACATACCAGAAGTTGTAGCTCCAAATGATAGTTGCCCTTTCTGAAATCATGTAAGGAGATGGTCCATTTGTTTCACAGAAGCAAGTAAAAATTTTGGGAACTCTTCTCTGGGCAGTTCTCTCACTACCTCTGGCCATTTTATTTCTTATAGAGATGAGGTCTCACTATGTTGCTCAGGCTGGTCACAAATTCCTTGGCTCACGTGATTTTCCTGCCTCAGCCTCCCAAAGTGCTGGGATTATAGGTATGAGCCACCATGCCCAGCATGACCCTTATTTTGGATATTATCATTGGTGGCCAATAATTATACCTTCACAGTAGATTAGATTCTACTGGTAGGTAAGTGTTCTAGGAACCCATCAGGAACAGCGTATCAGCTAACGTTGTTGTGAGAGGTTACGTTCAGCTCCCAGGATTTTTTATTTTTTGGAGATTTTTTTCAACGCATTTGCCCACTTCATAATAGGTGTTCTACGAGCGCATCCATCCCACACGGAGCCGAGTTTTTGCAGTTTTTGACCAAAAATGGCATGACCCTTGTGCCCCACCCTCCCTATTCACTTCATCTTGCCCCAGGCAATTTTTTTTTGGTTTGTTTCCCTGGATGAAAAGTTCTCGAAGGGAAATGTTTTGCTGATGTGGAGGAGGCGAAACAAAAAATGACAGAAACACTAAAAAGCACCAAAATTAACGAGTTAAACAACTGTTTTGAACAGTGGTAAAAAGGATCTCGATAGATGTATCAAATAGAAAGTACTTAGAAGGTGACTGAAGTTTAAGCATTTAAGAATAAATACATAATTTTTTATAAATAAATTCCAGGTTTTTTGGGTCCTCCCTCATACGTACAACCACCATGACAGGCAATTTAAAACTATTTTCATCACCACAAAGAGAAACTCTGTACCCCATAGCCACCATTTCCCTTCTTTTACAGTCCTGTCTTGCCCCTAGGCTTTAGCAAACCCCAATCTACTTTCTGTCTTGATAGATTTGTCTATTCTAGATATTTCATATAAATGGAAGCATATAATATGTGGTCTTTTGTGACTGGCTTCTTAGCATAATATTTTCAAGGTGTATTAATTTTTAAAATTAATATTCCATTATATGAATATGTCATGTTTGGTTTATACATTCATCTGTTGAAGGACATTTGAGTTGTTTCTATCTTTTGGCTATTGTGAATAGTGCAGATAAGATCATTTATGTACAATTTTTTTTGAGCACATGTTTTCAATTCTTTTGTGCATATACCTAAGAGTGGAATTGCTGTGGCATATGGTAATGCTATGTCTAACATTTTGAAAAACCACCAAACTTTTCCATAGCAATGATACCATTTTACATTCTACCAGCAACGTATGAGGGTTCCAGTTTCTCCACATTTTCATAAACACTTGTTATTTACTATTTTTTAAGAATTATGGCTTCTTAGTGGGTGTGAAATGGTATTTTATGGTTTTGATTTCCCTACCAATTAATGATGTTGAGCATGTTTTCATGTGTTTGCTGGCCATTTGTATATTTTCTCCAGAAAAAATGTCTACTCAAGTTCTCTGCCTACTTTTACATTTTTAATGGGCACTTCCAGAAAAGAAGACTCAAATGTTTTGAGCAACAGCAGCACTGTTGGAACAAATCATCACTAAGCTGAAACATAACTCTTTGACCATAAGAGTAAAGAATAAGCAATTACATTTGTTTAAGGTGATTCTTTGTCTTACACTAAGCAATACTACATCCATGGGTTTTTACAACAAATATTTACACTTGTATTACACATTCATAGGCCATACGCTGCTTTGTATATAGCAGAACTTACTAACCACAGCGGATACAGAATTTCCTTGAAGAAGAAGGGATTTAAAGGCAGCAATCTAGCTGGAAGGACAAATGCCCTGAAGCTGTATTTGCATAACACTTATGTATGACTGAGAAAATATGATTCATCTACAACAAAGCATAGTAGAAAGTTGGTGGAGGACTTAGGACCCTAAAGCCTCCTCTTTGCCAAGCCCCTGGTTTGGCACTTCCACTGTGTCTATGATCAACTAAGAATCTGAAAACATATAATCTGAGAAGAAAACATGCATTCTCAGTTCTGCCAACAGCCAGTCACAGAAATACAGGGACATACCTCCTTCCTTTCTTTGCTCCAATCTTGGATACATACAAGCAAGTTGATTTGTAGATATATGAAAATATGTGTGGATTCATGGTAGGAGGCGTCAACAAGCAGGTAGAGGGATGGGAGACAGTAGCATCAAGTAGACATTTCGATGGGAGAAAATGGACTGGTAAGTGAGTAAAAGTATGGGTGGGTAACAGAGATGGCTTCTGCTCAGTGTAGCAACCCAGGCTGCTAGCAAATAGTAATCCAATATAAATCTTAGTAGTCTAAGAGATTAGTCAGCTGAGCCACAAAACCAGGTTCTGACGGAGTCCTTTAAAAACATTCAATTTCATCTACTCTGGCATCTTCAAACGTTAAAAATCGCCTCACTGGGTCCAAGTGGCTCTTACTAATTTTTCCCCTCCAGTTCTCTCCAGATCTTTGGTGTGGATCAGCAGCTCATAAGAAAAAATGAGGAAGAGGATTGTATGTGTTACTGGTAATCAATTACTCAAAGGTTTTAAACTGGAGACACAAAATGGTGGTAGCTTTTCCCAAGGCTACTCTATGAAGAAACGACAATCTGTGAAAACAGGATGAAAACACAAACCAAAAGAAGATGGGGTTTGTGAGCCAGCTTAGGAATTTTCCCACCCTTCTCTAGGGTCTACTGTTAGAAAAAAAAAAAATCAAAATTATGCAATACAATTCCTTCCATTCCTTTCTCTTGCTCAGAATTAAAAACCATCTACTGAAGACTTTCCCACTTCAAAACCCAGTCAGGTGCTTTCTAGTATCAAGGAAGGTGCCCGAAGAATAAATTGCTCCTCTCAGAAATAAAGCATTTTAGTTCTGCCACAAGCAGTGAGATCTGTGTTTATACGTCTCTCCAAAGGCAACTCCATTTTTGCTGCTCTCCTCTCATTTTCTTTTGATGCATAAAACCTGT
Organism: Tarsius wallacei; assembly: GCA_963574415.1. Lineage (NCBI taxonomy): Eukaryota > Metazoa > Chordata > Mammalia > Primates > Tarsiidae > Tarsius > Tarsius wallacei. Next base: position 17,727 of record CAUYQG010076261.1, on the reverse strand, counting down.
AGACTGGAGCACTGTGATTGCATTCTGCTCCAGAGCAGTGTAATTGTAAATATTCATTGGAATTCAGGCTAGCTTTCCCAGGTCTCTCCTAGGGCTGTGCAGCTATGCAAACAGCAGCGGTGCCACATTAGCTCACAGCCCAGAGGCCACCTATTTCGCCACAGCCCCTAGGACCCTTTCTGTAGCATGAGCACATGCAGAGAAACTGGCCCTTAAACACCATTTCAATCTACCATTTCACTTGTTTTTCCTTTTCTCCCCATGACTGCTGATCCTTAGTAATTCTGTCAGTCCCAAATATGCATTGAAAAAAGAACCATGTCCTTGACTAAAAGCCCATAGTCTGAATGTTCTTGCTGTGTATGTGCTTAATCTAGTTAGGATATTAATCAGATTCCAGCCATTCCATGAATAAGCCACACACACACACACACACACACACACACACACACACACACACACGAACATATATATGCAGAAACTCTAGATGAAAAACCAGGCCTGGCTCGGTGGCTCAAGCCTGTAATGCCAGCACTTTGGGAAGCCAAGGTGAGAGGATTGCCTGAGTTCACGGGTTCAAGAAGAGCCTAGGCAACTTGGCGAGACCTCATCTCTACAATAAAAAGAAAATAAAAAAAGAATTAGCTGGGCATGGTAGCACATGCCTGTAGTTCCAGCTACTTGGAAGGCTGAGCAGAAGGATCACCTGAGCCCAGCAGGTAGATGCTGGAGTGGCCGTAAGCATGCCACTGCACCCCAGTCTGAGTGGTGGAGTGAGACTCCAACTCAGAAAGCAAAACAAAAACAAAGCAAAACAAACAAACAAACAAACAAAAACCCAGAATTAGCTACCTACTCTAATTAAGGTACAAGAGCATTCATGAGTCATTCTATCTTTTTCCAAGTTAAAACCTGCAGGAATAAAAAACAAATAAATATGGGATTGGGAATATCATATTAGTTATAACAACCATATAGTAGAAAATTATTTACATATTTAAAACATAAAAATTAGGCCTGAAGGAAACTGTATTTGACTATGCTGATCCAGTTTTCAATGTACTGCTCATGGGCTGAAGTTGAAGGCTCAAACCATGCTCCCTGGACCACCCCTTGATATATCTTCGGAATGCCAGATGATTAGATTCCAACAGAATTCAGGGCACTTGCAATATTAACTTTAAAATAATCCAGGGAAAAAAAATCAATGCATAGAAAAATGACCTATAGAAACCAATTTATAGAGTTTCAAAAAAAGAGAGAGGGAGACAGAGAGAGAGAGAGCTGTTATTAATGTTGAAACATTTCAATGAAAAATAAGTCTAGATTGAAATTCTTTGGACCTGGCCAACATTTAGATTTAATAATGAAGGTAAAAAATGACTTTATGTGACAAAGATATAGGAAGGGTAAAAATTCTTTTTTTTTTTTTTTTTTTGAGTTGGAGTCTCACTCCGTTGCCCAGACTGGAGTGCAATGGCCGCTCCCGGCCACCGCAGCCTCAACCTGCTGGACTCTGGCAATCCTTCCGCCTCAGCCTTCCAAGTAGCTGGAACTACAGGCATGCGCTACCATGCCCGGCTAATTTTTTGATTTATTGTAGAGATGAGGTCTCACCAAGTTGCCCAGGTGGGTCTCGAACCCGCGGGCTCAGGCAATCCACTCACCTCAGCCTCCCAAGGCACGGGATTACAGGCTGAGCCACCGAGCCCGGCTGGGTAAAAATTCTAAATCCAAAATAAAATTTATTTTAATTTGACTTAACCAGGTAAGTTCATGAATAAAAGGCACTCTGCTAGGCATTTGGGGGGATAAGATGAATGATATATGTGTCCTATATATTGAGGGATTTGTAATTTAGCAGTAGATAGAAGATATGTAAATATCTTCTATATGCTATGCTATAAAAGGGGCAAAATACTATGTAACCTCGAAAGGGTTTTTGGGAAATTATAAAAAAATCCATGACTGAGGTGAAAATCAACCAAACTCTGAAGCAGTAGAAGGATTTTGACAGATGGAGTTGGGTGGAGAGAGAAGTCCCTCTCTGCAGAGAAGTGTTGTGGGTTGAATTGTGCCCCCACAGAAAGATATGTTGACGTTCTAACCGTTGGAATCTGTATGTCTCAGTTGTACTCTCTAAGAGTGCTTATAGGAGAGTACCATGGACTGGGTGGCTTACAAACAGCAGAGATTTATTTTTCATAGTTATGGAGGCTAGAAGTCTGAGATCAGGATATCAGCATGGTTGGGTCCTGGTGAGGGCCCTCTTCTGAATTGCAGACTACTGTCTTCTTGTTGTATCCCCACAAGGTAGGAAGAGAGTAAGAGAGCTCTCTGGAGCCCCTTTTATAAGGATATTAATCCCATCATGAAGGCTCTACTCTCATGACCTAACTACCTCCCCAAAGTCCTACTTCCTAATACCATCACATTGGGGTTAGAATAATATGTGAATTTGGGGGAGACACAAATATTTAGTCCATAACAGATTGTGACCTCCTTTGGGAATTGGATTTGCAGATGAAATCAAGTTAAGATGAGGTCTTACTGCACTTCTCAAAAGAAGATATATGAGTAGCCAACAGATACATGAAAAAATGCTCAGTCTCACTCATTATTAAAGAAATGCAAATCAAAACCACAATGAGATACCACCTAACTCCAGTCAGGACGGCCATCATTAATAACTCAAAAAACAACAGATGACTGGACTCGGTGGCTCAGCCTATAGTCCTGGCACTTTGGGAGGCTGAGGCGAGTGGATTGCCTGAACCTGTGGGTTCGAGACCAGCCCAGGCAACTTAGTGAAAACTCGTCTCTACAATAAATCAAAAATTACTTGGGTGTGGAAGCATGCGTCTGTAGTTCCTGCTACTTGGAAGGTTGAAGCAGAAGGATTGCTGGAGCCCAGCAGGTCAACGCTGGGGTGGCTGTGAGTGTGCTACTGCACTGCAGCCTGGGTGACAGAGTGAGACTTAAACTAAAACAAAACAAAACAAAGAACAGATGCTGGAGAGAATGAGGAGAAAAGGAAATACTTCTACACTGTTGGTGGGAGTGTAAACTAGTATAACCTTTGTGGAAAACAGTGTGGTGATTTCTAAAAGATCTAAAAATTGACCTTCCATATGATTTAGCATTCCCCCTTCTGGGATACACCAGAGGAACTCAAATAATTCTGCAAAAAAGATACCCATGCATGCATGTTTATTGCAGCACCATTCACAATTCACAATAGCAAAAGCATGGAACCATGCTGCCCATTGAAATTGAACTGATTAAAAGAAATGTGGTACATATACATGATGGAATATTACATAGCTATAAAGAAGGACAGAATTATGGACTTTGCAGCAACATGGATGGATTTAGAGTCCATCATACTCAGTGATCTATCACAGAAACAAAGAACTGAGTATCACAAGTACTCACTCATATGTGAACCCTGATCACTTATCATAACATCATAAATATATCTATATGATTGGCACTTCAGCCTGGGCGATGGAGTGAGACCCCAACTAAAAAAAAAAAATTGGATGCAGATACCCAGAAGAAAAGGCCATGTGAAGATAGAGGAAGAGATTGGAGTAATACATGTATAAGCCAAAGAACACAAAGGACAAAGGCAAAGATAAATTTTTCCCCTAGAGCTTTCAGAGAGAACATGTCCCTGTTGATATCTTGATTTTGAACTTCTAACCTTCAGAACTATGAAAGAGTACATATCTGTTGTTTTAAACCACCTCATTTGTGATACTTTGTTATGGTAGCACTAGGTAACTAACACAAGAAGGAAAAATATGTGGCACAGAGGTGGGTGTTGTGGAACTTATTCTGAAAAGGTAAAGCTTGGATTGCCTGGAGAGTCGTAGAGACTATGGCTGGGAGAAAAAAGAGGACCCAGGTTATGGTATTTGGGGCCTTTATCTGTAGCATATAAAGCATTATTAGGATATGCTGGAAGAATAGACTGAAAGATATGCTGGAAGAAATGGGAGCATTTAGCAATCTGTTGTGATATCTGAGGCAAGAAGTGACAGTGGGTGTGGTCATAGAAAGAAAGGTAGATTTGAGAGAGGTGGAGATAGAGTTGATGGAACCTGGAGACCGATTAGGTGAAGAAAACTTTGTAACTTTGAGTCTGGGGGATGCCAAGGGAGGATGGAGATACCATTATCAGAGACAGGAAACCCAAGGGGTAGAGCTGGTTTGGAGGAATGTGTTGAGGAGAAAAGTCTAGCTTTTAGTAAATGTTGATATCCAGCAGGATCCTGGAAAATGTGGACCTGCAGTACTTGTTGGATTCAAAATATAGATTTGGAAGCCATCAGCACTGAGGAGATAGTCAAGGGCCTGGAAACAGTTGAGATCACCAAGAGAGTTGAGTGACCATAAATGGAAAAGTTAAACACTGGGGGAGCACCTCTACTTACAGGGTGAGAGACGGAAGAGGCAAAGGCAATTCAGAGATACAAGAGGGTAATCAAGATCAGCCTAAGTCAAGGAAGCCAAGGACATGTTTTATGAAAGAGAAGGTGATCAATGACATAAAATGCTGCCAAGAGATTGAGGAGGACAAGGACTCAGAAGAAATCATCAGACATAGGGATTTGAATGTCAATAGTAATTATAAGAAGACAATTTCAAATCTGTGCTATAAGAGGTCACTTTAAAAGGGTTTAGGAATGATTCAGGGTGAGAGGCTAATATGTGTAAATTATCCTTTTGACAGATTCGGTAATGAACAGAAGAAGAGAGATGAGAAAATTTTTATTGCTTTTGTTATTTTAAGGTAGAAAAATACATGAGCGTATCAACATGTGAAAGGGAAGGAATCAAGGATTTCGGAGACTTGTAAAAAACAAAACAGAGTAGTATAACCAATGAAACAGAGCTCTGGAAGAAGAGAGATGAATTTGGATCTAGGAGAGAAGAATTCGCTTTGGAAAGGAGATGTAGCACTTTTCCCTCTGAGACAGGCAAGGAAGTAACAGGAGGAGTTATAAATTACTTGGATGTGGAAGGAGGAAACTGAAGTTCATGTTAGAAAGTCTCATCTCAGTAAAGCAGAAAGCAGGTCAACTCCTGAGCGAGATATGTGGGTGAGTAGGTAGCAAGCTTGAGGGATGAAGGAAGGTGAAATCTTTGGGAAATATGATGAAAGTAAATAAAAGGATTGCTAATAGGTCTAGTGCCAATTAACAGAATTAATTTTAATTGACAACATATAATTTTCTCCAGCTAGATTTATCTGCCTGGGAGAGGTAAGTGAATAAATAAGCAGATGATGAAGACAGGTCAATGATGGTTACAGATTAGGTAAGTATAGGAGAAGCTAAACACACACACACGCACACACACACACACACACAGGAATTCCAGGTACTATAAAGAGTAGATTAGAACAGACATATGAAAGACTTTTTGAGTGGCTATCTGTGTCCTTGCATTTCAAAGAAACCTAAAAATAGTGAAAGAATCAAGAATCAAGAAACAATGAAGGTAAAGGATAAAAATCATGTTCATTTCTTCCTTCATTACTTTCTTTTTTCTTTTAATTTATTCCATCAACAAATAAATAACTTGCTTCATGACCCTCTCTATCAAGGCATGGGAAAAGAAGGCTGGGCATCAGGTCTGTAAATATTAGATTGCTTACCCTTGAGTGTTTGAAATAAAAATAATAAACACTTAGCTATCACTATCTACCAGGAATCACTGTAACTACTTGCCCTCATATTAACACAGTACTGTAACCCTTGGAGGTAGGAACAATGATTATGCCCCTTTTCATCGGTGAAGATACTGAGCTCCAGGGAAGTGACGTGACTTGTCAGGGTCACATATTTAGTTGCCAGCAGAGCTGGGATTTAGTGAGTCTGGCTCCCGAGTCCGTGCTCTTAATTACTGCACTACATAACTAAAAAGGGTTTGAAATGGGTTATAAGTAGGATGATTATATATTCCATCATTCTTGAACAGTGCAGTCTGTGCTTGTTGTCCCAGTGAAAGTATTCATGTTACCTCCTTTCAATAAAAGGTTTGGAGGATAAATTATATGGTCACTCTAATTACAAGAGAAACTGAACAATTGCTGGGCTCTTCTTCAAACACTTCATTGTTGGCTCATGTGATGAATAGAGGCTGAGACCTGTAAGGCATTTAAGAAAAGTAAATAAAATGGCTCCTCCTTTTTATGACACACAGATACAAAACCCACAAGATTCAGCTTTTTTGATCCCCTTGTTAGGAACACAGCCCCTTCCCCATTCCTAGTGGTCTCTGTACCCCTAAGCACGTTAACCCTACTGGTTTCATTAGGGAGAAACACAAAAACGCACATTCTCTAAGCTGCCACCAAATGGAGTTCTGCACACCCATTCCTTAAGCAGTAATGGAAATTGAACACACAAAACCCTACAGCAAATCTGTCAACCCATCTCATTCTTCCTTGCCTCCTTTCCTTATCTCTACCCCCAGGCCAGCACTTCACTGTTCACTCCAAACCTCAGGCATAATAACCACATATCATACAGATGTACGGCCTCAGCCAGAGCTGGTATCAGGCTGACGCCAGACCATTTGCAGCAGTTTTGACTGTTTTGTGACTGTTGGTAATGTCTTCATTTTCTGAACTCCTTTTCCTTATTGTCTTCAGGCTCCGGTGGGGAGCAAGAAAATTGGTATGAGTGACTTGGATCTGGTACCCTATAAGAAAATGTGCTCTTGTTGCCAAATTAGCCCTCTTGGAAGATTTAAAGATGTACACTCAACTCCCTGTGGATGATTCTAAAAATGTATCACTTAGTTTCCTAATGCTCACTGATGACAGGCACTTATACAACATTGTGATTCTGCTCTTACTCCAGTTATGCTATTTAAAATGCTGCAATGTGCAAAAATGATGGCAATACCTAGGCCAGAGCAAGCAGAGAACCTACTCAGCAAACTGAACAGAAGACATCCATCCCAGGTTTTCAATATCCTGCCAGTGGCCTCTGTTTTGTAAGGTTTTATTAATCTCTAGGTTTTAATATGCTGGCCCACAGAATTCTCTTCTTATTTCTCTGACTGCTTTTTCTGTTGTCTCCTCTGTCTGTCCTGGGGCCTCTGTTTTTCCTTCCTCTGGACCCAGTCTTGCAGTGAGTTTATGCATTCATAGTGATTTCAACTACAATTTAGACTACAAATGGTTCCAAATATACATCTGAGCTGCCTGAAGGGCATTTTACTTTCTCTCTTCCTTCCTTGGTAAGCTCATCCTCTAATATGATTTCAATAATAGTTAACATTTATCATGTGTCAGGCATGAAATTAATGCTTGGAACCCTACAAAAGAGAGAAGGGGTACTATTATCTTTTTCTTCCAGAGGAGGATCTAGTAAGTGGTAGAACTGAGATTTGAACCCAGGCAGCTTTGCTTCAGAACCTGTGTTTTTAACCACCACACCATGATGCCTCCTCACATTTAAACACTTGTTCTCTGCCTTCCGACTTGACTATACCAATAGCTCCCTAGTGTTCTGTCTGGCACTAGCAGAACGCAACACCATTCTCCCATGGAAGGTTTACTGTGTTCCCTATTGATCACCAAAGTTTTCCACTGACTTCTCTGTCATCCAGACTCTATTTCAGGTAAAGATATTTGTGTACCATGCAAAATGTTCTTCTTACTGCTTTAGATTATTTCCTCTACCTAAAACACTCTTCCTACTTACCCTATGGAAAACCTTTTACCTCTTAGGATTGACCTCTTGTAGGAAGTCTTCTCCAACTAACTGTAAGTGTAAGGGTAAATTACATATAGCCAGGGATGCTGTCTTCTACTTCCTTTTATTTCCTACTGAGTCTAGTAGTGTTTATCATTCATTGGACGGGCAATAAAGATTCTTAATGTACTGACATAATCATCCTAGCCAACACTGGAAAGAACTCAAGCCAGATAGCTGAGAGGCACAACTTAATAATTACTAGAGGCCAAAGTGTAGGTCTTCACCAATGGTGGGGAAAAAGAGGGAGCAGAGCTTCTTCAGTGTTTTCAAATCTTTCCTCTCCATCTTGTCTTCTGCTCTGTGTGACTGGCAGGAAGTCCCCTGCAGGCGGCATTTCTAGGCTCACAAGTCAAGTGGTTCCCAGATAGGTTCAGCCAGTGGAAGGAGCTGGAGGAGAATGAAGTGGGGGAGGGAGAAATCATGCACATCTCTGCCTTCCAGTCTGTTTTGGGACAGGAGTCCAGTCCTAGTTGTATCTCTAGCTCTACCACATAGGCTTTCTATGATTTCAATTTCCAAGAGATGACCTTGACCCCTGGGCTTTAGTAGCCCCACTTCTTTCCTTTGTCTCTGCAGCCTAGGGTGGGTAGTGGCTTTCTATTGTTAACCTTACCACTCCCACTGGCTTCTCAGCTTCTCCTTGTAAATTCCAGCATTAAATTTCAGCTGTTACAAATTCGTGAAGTGCTCGGTTTTCCTGGTTAGAATCTGAAAGAATAAGCAACCTATTTTAAAAAATTATTATCCCAATAGAAACATGGACAAACTCTTCTGCTAAAACTAAATCCCTGTCACGCTATGATTACTTTCTGTCCTCTGGTTGTTTGGGAGGTGAGATCCACTCGCATGCAGAAAGTTTACAGAAAAAGAGATGAGGATGACATGTAACAATGGCATTAAACCTCTAAGAGTACTGATGTAAAGTGTTTCCCACTTACAAGTTTCTGTTATAAGGTTCTCTGTTATAATTAAAATTTGAATATATATACCACAAATATAGCTTTGTAAGAAGTAAGATCTTTAAAAGGGGAAATTTTAAAATAATTTCATAGGTCAACTAAGTCAACCTACAGATTATGACCTTATCTTATTATTTTATGGATCTATTTAAAGGGATTAGTTTAATGTTTATTGTAAAATGGGTATGTTCACCATAGGGAATGATGCAAATACTTTTAACCCCAACACAGATTTCTAGATAAAGCCTGTCCCTAAAGTGAGCCATAAATCCACCCTGTGCCAATCCAATTAGAACCATCTGGTGAGCAAACAGGACAGGCATCATCTGTGTTTGAGGGCATCCTAGCTCTGCCACTCACCCAGAGCATCTACTCGCCCTGTCTCAGCTCTTTCAAGTGTGTCCTCTTGAGAGATCCTTGGGAGTGTTTTTAGATAAGGCTTTGCAGTTCCTATCTGGACATAACTTTTCTGATAAGGAAGAAAAGAAATAATCAACTTAACTATCTGTACATTTGGCTACTTAATAAATATCCATTGATCATACCCTCTGTGCCTACACAATTAAAATGAGAAAAGCTGTCTATGGAAGACAGTATTGATTGGCTACCCCAAAGTCATTCCTAACCCTGTGTCTTTTGCTGCTTTCCCACATAGAGAGTGGAGTGATAAATACATGCTTTCCTAGCCTCATGGGCAGTAGGAGGTGGCTTTGGGACCCATTTGGCTGTGAGATCTAAGCAGATGTCTGCTGGGGGTGGGTAGGAGACAACTTGTAGAAAACCTACTCATTTCCAGGTAGAAAGAAATAGGCATAGCAGGCATGATTTTTCTGCCTTCTTCCCCCTTCTTCCTTCTTTGAGCATGGATTTGATGGTTGATGCCATAGCGCCTGTCCTATAATCAATATGAAGAAAAAGTCCAGAATCTTAGCATCTTTGGCTCTGAAGTCATGATGCACCCATCATTTGACCTGGTTCTTTGGTGACACTGTTGAGTACTGAATCAATGACAACTAGACTTCTTATATGAGGGAAATAAAGCCTATTTCTTTAGCCCACTATTTCTCCTATTACTTGCACTGAATGGAGTCTTACCTGGTTGCAAAGACATTTCTATTTGTTACAAATATGTCCCATTCTATTATAGTTGATGGCTCTAGATGCGATTTGTAATAAACTCCTTATTGAGATTTAATTGAGATCTCTCTTATCTTTGCTCAAGGTTGGTACTCTTAACAGGGTCAGCAAACTTTTTCTGTTAAGGGTTGATAGTAAATGTTTTTAGATTTTATGGGCCATATAGTCTGTGTTACAACTACTCACATCAGCTATTGTAATGTGAAAGCAGCCACAGACGATATGTATAAATGAATGGGTGTGGCTGGGTTCCAATAAAAATTTAATCTACAAAAAAAGGCAGTTGGCCCATGTGCCACAGTTTGCCAATCCCTGATCTTAGTAAAGCCCAATTGAGAAAGTGAATAATTCCAAATCTCTATAGGTTCCGAGCCTCCATCTAAGTCCAACAATGTCAGTCAGTTTTCTTTTCCTTTTTGCCTTCTTCACCTGAGGGATCCTTAGGAAAGACTGTAACCTCCCTGCTAAAACCAAATTCAAAGGAATTTAGAGTTGCTTTGGGAGAACTATTTCCCCAGAATGTATTGTGTGGACAGTGGAAAGAATTGTATGAGATTTCCCTCTTTTTTTTTTTTTTTTGAGTTGGAGTCTCACTCTGTCGCCCAGGCTGGAGTGCAGTGGCTGCTCCCGGCCACCGGAGCCTCGACCTGCTGGGCTCCGGCGATCCTTCCACCTCAGCCTTCCAAGTAGCTGGAACTACAGGCGCGTGCTACCACGCCTGGCTAATTTTTTGATTTATTGTAGAGATGAGGTCTCGGCAAGTTGTCCAGGCAGGTCTCGAACCCGCGGGCTCGGCCAATCCACTCACCTCAGCCTCCCAAAACGCGGGATTACAGGCTGAGCCACTGAGCCCAGCTCTCCTTAGATTTCTATGTCCTACACTAAGTACATCAAGTTCAGTTCAAGCAACTAAAGATTATTTTTAGGGATTTCAGAGGAGATTTTTTTTTTTTTTTTTTTAAATAGGGTCTCTTTCTGTTGCCCAGGCTGGAGTGCAGTGGTGTGATTCACAGCTCACTGCAGTCTCAAACTCCTGAACTCAAGCAATCCTCTCACCTCAATCTCCTGAGTAGTCAGAACTACAGATGCACAGCACCACTCTGCTAATTTTTTTATTTTTTGTAGAGACAGGGTCTCACTATGTTGCCCAGGCTGGTCTCGAACTCCTGGCCTCAAGTGAACTTCCTGCTTTGACTTCCCAAAGTGCTGAGATGACAGGCATGAGCCACCACACCTGTCCAAGGAAACAGATTCTTAAGAAGAGTTTTCACCACAGTCTTTCCAACTTTAAGACCCATCTATTAACCCTAGGTTTTACTGTATAAAACAATAAGCTTTTATATCTTAATACTACTGTTTTCCCATTTCCAGACATCACATTTCTTTCAAAAAGAAGCAATTATTTCTGCCTCCTTTTGATCAATCAAATCTCTTTTTGGTGTTGAAAATACTGCATGGAGTCTAGCATATTCCAAATATTGTCTTTTCATCATTTTTGGCATATCATCTGGGAAAAGCTAAGCCAGAATCTGTTTTTATATTAATATATTCATGGCCACATTCCAAGGAATGTCAAGTGCCTTGGATGTAGCCCGCTAGAGGCTTAAATGACTAATCCAGAATTGTATATTAAGACAGAAGCAGAAGTAGAATCTCCAGCCTTAACTGTGTCATACTTAGACCACACTGATTCCCTTTGTGCACCTGATTCATCTGCTTTTTGTCAAACTATATTGGACTCCAATATTGTTCCAAATCAAGCTAAGCTTTAACATGAATGCAGTCTTTCATTGAAAGCTGCCTGTAATCTAAGAGTGGGTACTGTGCCCTTTTTCATGTAGTTTCACATTTAGCTATTTATATCCTTTATGTTCAAGAAGCATCATCATGTTTTCTGTTTTTCTGTCTGGATTTGTGGGGGTATTGATCAGTTGTTCCCTTTGCAATTGAGTAATAAATTATTTTCCAGAACCTTGAACAACACAGTTGACCATTGAAAAACACAGATTAGGGGTACCAAAACCCCAGAGCTGAAAATTTGTGTATGACTTTCGACTTCCCCAAAACTTTACTAACAGTCTACTGTTGACAGGAAGCCTTACTGATAACATAGTCAACTAACACATATTTCTTATCTTATATGTATTATATACTGTATTTTTATAATCAAGTAAGCTAGAGAAAAGAAAATGTTATTAAGAAAATCATAAGAAGAGAAAATATATTTACCATTCATTAAGTGGAAGCAGATCATCACAAAGGGATGTCCATCCTCATCATTTTCATGTTGAATAGTCTCAGGAGGAGGAAAAGAGGGGTTGGTTTTGCCATCTCAAGGGTGGCAAGGAAGAGGAGGTATCATGGACAGCAGGCAGGAGAGGCAGGCATACTCAGTGTAACTTTTATTGAAAAAACTGTGTATAAGTGGACTCTCACAGTTCAAATCTGCATTGTTCAAGGGTCAACTGTATACAAAACATGGAGATGATGAAAATCTGGGCAACAGTAGTTATAAAATGTTAAAAAATCATTTATGCTATTCCTTCAATATGCAGCTAAAGCAGGATAAAATGAGGAAGTTTTATCCTTGTATTTTACAATCAAGAGCACAACCCAGAACAAACACAGTTTTGATGAAGAGCAAAGCTGGAGGACTGACAGTTCCCAATTTCCAGACTTACTGTAAAGCTACAGTAATTAAGAGAGTGTGGTACTGGCAAAAAAATACACAAATCAATGAAACAGAAGAGAAAGCCCAGAAACAGATTCATACAAATTACAAATACCGTCAAATGATCTTTGACAAAGAAGCAAAGGCAATTCAGTGGAGAAAGGATAGTCTTTTTCACAAATGGTATTGGAACAACTATATCCAAATACACATACACAAAAATCAATACATATTATACCCTTCACAAAAATTAACTCACAGTGGATCAAAAATCTAAATATAAAACACAAAACAATACAACTCCTAGAAAATAATACAGGAAAATAACTAGATAATGTTGGGTTTGGTGGTAGCTTTTTAGATTTGACACCAAAGACATAATCCATGACAGAAAGAACTGGTAAACTGCACTACAATAAAATTTAAAATTTCTGCTCTGCAAAAGATACTGTGAAGAGAACGAGAACACAAGCCACATAATGGTAGAAAATATTTGCAACAGACATTCTGAAAAATACCTTTTTCCAAAACATAGAACTCTAAACTCTCAACAATAAGAAGATAAACAACCCAATTAAAAAATGTACAAAAGATCTGAAGAAACAGATAAAGATGATGTATAAGATAGCAAATAAAAAGATGTTCCACACCATATGTCATTAGGGAATTGTAAATTAAACCAGCAAGATACCATGGCACACCTATTTAAATGTCTAAAATCCAAAATATTGGCAAAACCAAATGCTAGCAAGGATGTGGAGCAACAGAAACTCTCATTCATTGCTGTTGGGAATGCAAAATGGTACAGGACACTTTGGAAGAAAGTTTGCCAGTTCCTTAAAAAATGAAGCATAAATCTTACAATGTATTCCAGCAATCACGCTCCTTGGCATTTACCCCAAGAAGCTAAAAACTTATATCTAAACAAAACCCGTACATAAATGTTTACAGCTTTATTTATAATTGTCAAAACTTAAGCAACCAGGTGAATGTATAAATAGCAGTACACCTATACAATGAATATTAGCCAATGACAGAAATGAGTTATCAAGCCAAGAAAAGACATGGAAGAACCTTAGGTTCACATTACTAAGTGAAAGAAGCCAATCAATCTGAGAGGGCTTCACACTGTGTAATTCCAACTAGATAGCATTCTAGAAAATGCAAAACTGAATACGGAGATCAGTGTTGGCTGGGGGTTAGGGGAAAGGGGAGGAGTAACTAGGTGGAGCAGAGTGGAATTTTGGGGCAGTGAAACCATTCTGCACGATACTATAATGGTGGATACACTACACATTTGTCAAACTGCATAGAATGTATCACACAAATAGTTAAGCCCTAATGGACTTTGGTTGATAATGTGTCAGTGCTGGTTTATCAATCGTAACAAATAAACCACACAGTGTGTGATGTGGGCAGTAGGGGAGGGTGTGGGTTGCCTTGCGGGTGTAGAAGGAAATAGAAAATCTCTGGACATTCTTTTTCAATTTTGCTGCAAACCTAAAACTGTTCTGAGACATAAAATCTATGAATTTTTTTTTTTTTTTTGAGTTGGAGTGTCACTCTGTCACCCAGGCTGGAGTGCAGTAGCACACTCATGGCCACCATAGCCTCGACCTGTGGGGCTCAGGCGATCCTTCTACCTCAGCCTTCCAAGTAGCTGGAACTACAGGTGCATGCCACCACACCCAGCTAATTTTTTTGATTTATTGTAGAGACGAGGTCTCGCCAAGTTGCCCAGGCTGGTTTTGAACCCCTGGACTCAGGCAATTCTTTCGCCTCCAACTCCCAAAGTGCTGGGATTACAGGCATGAGCCACCATGCCCAACTACAGTCTATGAATTTAATTAAACAAACTAACAAGAGCACACATATCTCTGATTCTTAAAAAAAGATGTGCTGATTAACCATAAGCATGGAAAATTTCCATAGTTACACTAGCTTAGCAGTAAAATAATTTGCGTTTATACAAAAAAGCACAAGCATTCTTTTCTAATTAAAAATTTAAAGTAGGATTTTATTTCCATGGGAGTACTGACTGATTGACTGACTAGGCATAGGGAAGTTCTAGTAGGTAGCCCTGGGTGGAGCCATGGGTGCTGGAGAGAATGCACAGGGTCAGGGAGGGTTTCTAACAAAGAGCACCATGCTATCCATTTCCAGTTATGCTTCTGGTTTTCCTAATAAAACTCTCACAGAGTTCCTCCTCCGCTCCAGGTTTGGTGTAGACCTCTGAGAAGAGGTTTTAGGGTCTGTGCTACCCTGAAATAAGGAACAGGGCTCTGAGTGTGGCTCTTTCCTGAACTTTAGAGCTGGTGAGAAAAATCCCATGTTAAGCAAATTCTGTTATGCATGCCCTTCAACTGAAAGCTCTTGTTTTTATGCTTATCACTACTATACTGTGCCTCTGACATGATGAAGTATGTCACATCTCTAATCAATACAATAATCTTGAGGGGCAGGAACTATTGCCATTCTAATAAGTGATGACATGGGGGACTGCAGATGCTAAATTCCTTGCCTAATGCTAGACCAGCTGGAATTTGAGCCCAGGCCAGAAGCACTACAGAATCCCACTCAACGTATTAAATCATGCAGTCTTTATACTCTACTCCTTGATAACTCCACATGCCTTCTCTGGTTTCTGATCTCAGCCATCCCATTCCACTCTGTACTTGGCCATACCTTTGGATAGAGCCACCATGAGCTCTGGGTCACAATCCCTCTAAGTTGACTATTTTCACAAAACTTATATCAGTCAAGCCAGCAACTTCCTCTCAAGGTAAACACTATGTTATTTTTCTATTCTTCTTATTTAAGATGCTTACATTAACTAAAAGTACTATGAATTTTAGGGAAATGACACAAAAACCAAACTACTTTTTAGAATAAAACAATATAAAATGGATTATGAAACAGTTAAGGCCTAATGTGTGAAATATGTAAAAATACCTGGTTTTGGTAAGGTAGAAACATCTAACCTTGGAGAACTAACCCACTGGTGGGAAACTGGAAGCATGGCCTCTAAAGAGCAGGAAGTCACAAGCAATGACTAAGTGGCAACACTTGTCCTTCAGCGCTTCCACTGTTGCTTTGTAGACCAGCTATGAAACATACAGGTTTATCGAGAGGATTCCTTTTAATTCTTATTCATTTTTGAAGAACTATCTCCTCTCAGTTGTTACTAATTTTGGAAATAAGGAAAGAACTAAGCATCTACAGACTATCAAGTACATGTACAATATAGGTTCAAGTATCTATTGGCATAATGGAAAGACAGGAAATGAGTGTGGAAAACAGTTACATAAAAATAAAATAAATTGAAACTAGATCTTTAAAAAATGAAGCCTAGTCTAAGATAACCCAACTCTCTCTCTCTCTCTCTCTCTCTCTCTCTATATATATATATATATATATGTATATATATATATTTATTTTATTTATTTGATTCAGAGTCTTATTCTGTTGCCCAGGCAGAAGTGCAGTGGCACAATCATGGCTTTCAGCAGCCTCAACCTCCTGGGCTCAGGTGATTCTTCCACCTCAGCCTCCTGAGTAGCCAAGACTGCTAGTACATGCCATCATACTAGACTAATTTTTTTGATTTTTTTGGTAGAGACAAGGTCTCACTATGTTGCCCAGTCCTGGCCTCAAGCAATCTTTCTGCCTTGGCCTCCCAAAGTGCTGGGATTACATACGTGAGGAATTGTGCTCTTTTTAATATAAAAAATTTTTTAAAAATTGCACCATGGAAGAGGACACAGAAAGATCAAGATGTACTATCAACAATGGAGTCTAAAGACCAGCAAGAACAGATTTTCAAAGTACCTGAATGAAGTCAAAATACTGCATCCATTTCATTCTGAGCTTATTTCTTTATCCTTCAGGAAAATTTGTCTTTTATATCAGAAACTATCAAACAAGCTAACAGATGGCAAGGGCACTGAATCAAGTCTAATTTGGGTTGAATTCAAGTCTGATTATCTAGAGACATGAAAGCAATATACCTATATTAGCATCAAATGCCTAATACTGATAAAAAATGTTATGGAAGTATGATCCAGTAGAAAGCTTTAAAAGATCCCTTCAGGCTAACTCGTTACAAAACTCTGAAAAAGTCACAGATTCCTTCTGTCTCAGGAGCACAATGGGATGGTAATGACTAGTCCTCCTTTCCAAAAGATGCTGAAAGGATAAAGTGGAATATTTTTTGAATTTTTTCTTCACTGGGTGTGGTAGGCAGAATAATGGCCCACAAGGATGTCTACATCCTAATCCCCAGAGCCTGTGAAATTGTTACTTTATATGGATTTTCCTTTAGGGCCTTTAGAAGGAATGCAGCCCTGCCTAAACCTTGATGCTAACCTGGTGAAACTCATTTCAGATTTCTGACCTCCAGAACTCTAAGATAATAAATTTGTGTTGTTTTAAACCACTACGTTTGTGGCAATTTGTTATAGAAGTAATGGGAAACTAACACAATGAGTTCAATCTCAGCTCTGACACTTTTCCTGGCTATGTGTCCTTGGGCTGATTATTTATGTCTCTGAACTTTAGTTTTCTCATCTGTCAAATGAGAATTAACAGTAGCAACCACCAGTTGTTTCAGACATCAAATAGGATAATTAAGTGTTATTAAATAAGTAATAAAATGGTAGTTATCTTTATATTTATTTCTTATGTTATACTACGGCAATATAATGCAATCATTTTATAAAAGCTACGTTCAACTTATAATTTCCATATACACATGAAATGTACGTTAAAGCTTCTATGTACATATGTACATTAATGTACATTAAATCACTAATGTTACTGGTAATATACTGATGTACAAGTCATTGGTTTCTTCTCATAGACTATAAGGTTGAAGTTACCAATATCAAGCCATTTCAAGTCAGGGATGATTTATCTCCAAAGTATTCTACCTCTCTAATTTGTGCTACTTTGTTGCAATAGAGATCAGTAAACTATGGTCCATGGGTAAAATCTGGTCTGCCACCTGTTTTTATATATAAACTTTTATTAGAACACAGGCACATTGAAACAAGACCCCTATCTATCCCCATATACAAAAATTAACTCAAAATGGATCAGAGACCTAAATGTAAAACCTCAAACCATAAGAACCTTAGAAAACGAAGGACATACCCTCATGGAAATTGGAACTGGCATCCAATTC